>JAQFYB010002928.1:0-21783 GCA_034694085.1 Pogonognathellus longicornis | reverse complement strand
ATTCAGGACTATCAGGACACTCTACTACTACAGCAGCTGTAGAAAAACTTTCAGAATGTCTTGTTTTCTTAACAATGCATTCAAGTTGGATTTACTCCCAATAATATATAGCACCCAAAATTCAACGTGAATTTATTTTCGATAAGTGCACAATTACAGTTATACTGTAGCATAGGAAAATCGTTATTATTTGCTCTCATTATTATTTGAAGAGTATTACAAAATCTCAAACTATTTGTATAAATGTTTTGCTTTTGTTCAATATTATAAAGGTATAACAATAGTATGCTCATCAAATTATTGTCGTTTTACTTTTAGATATCTGCCAAGTGTTTAGTGCCATAATGATAATATGAATCATTGAAACTTTAGCACAAAAAGAGTTGAGACGAATGATCCATTTTCTGTCTTTAATTTAGTTTTGATGATAATGAGAGTCATTGAATGATGATGACATGAAGTAGAGATTGTATGCAGAATGTTAAATGGTAAATAGACCTTTAGAAAATTGGGATTCATTAGAAAATTCAAGGAATGCATATAAAACACTATCATCACTCTCAAGTACGGGTTAAGTAGTGCGTCTTTCAATGGAGTAAGAGCGCATCAGCATCAAGTACACTATGGAGTGCTAAGTAAGAATAGTAGTACTTAACATTTTATAGAATTGCTCTCAAACCACTCAAGTTCACAGAATGCCAAAAGTTTACGATAAACTTATTTATACTTACACACACACATAGATACGTGTAGTCATAATATGAGGCTCTAGTATCTTCACACATATATCATCGAACACTTCTAGTTATATTTCATGTTCAAAGGTACATCAACGGAAAACACAATGACAGACAACCCGTGTATATGTATGTGCCTATATTTATTTAACATGTATATTCTTTGTTTACAAGCTACAACTACATTACCTTGCACTAATTTCATGTTAGCACTTCATTTCTGTTATCCCACATTCAATTTCACCCGTTAAATGGAGAAATTAGCGATTCATCTATAAGTAGTACTACACGTCAAAATCAAAAAGGGGTATACCTACGCTAGTACACATTCTCTATGCATCTCTTATACTACTGTATTATGATTTATGAAGATGTTGTTAAGCATTCAACAAGACCACTTCAAATTTTATACGGTGAAAAATAAAAGGGCAGTTTATTGAATACTGATTTAACAAACACATCTGTTTTACCAATAGTATAGTAGTTCTGTGTATAATATAGGTACTACAGATAAAACACAGCTTTAAATTTATTTCGCACCGATTTGGCTTTAGTGATACCATACGAATAAAATTTTCTATACACACTCTCTCCCTTTGTGCATGCATTTACATACGATAAATATTTCCCCTGGTAGTAAAGAACCAGAAGTAGAAGCATCTTTAAATACATGAAAGGTAGGAGTTGTGTTTATAGAAGATTGCAGTCTAAATGTAAATTACATGTAATTGCATTTTATATCAGCGAGAGATAAATATGGAAAGGTACTTGATATCTTAAGTACTACATGATAAAGATGATCATTTTACATTATTCAATACTACCACGCACAACCCCAATGTTTAGAAAGCTTCACAAATCATTCTTCATCACAAATCACCACACTTGGTCTAAGATGGTTATGTGGCATAGAAATGCAATCAGTAAAGCATGAAAGGGTTGATTGTCAAATCCCTGATATTATTTTGCTTTGATTTCTTCTTGCATAACATTACGTGGCAATAATTACGTGTATTTAATTCAAGAGCTGATTGAAAGAGTGCCACTTAAGGTAAACTCTGCATAATTTATTAGTATTTCTTGTACATGAGCTAAAAAACCGAACAAATTGTCTGTCAATATTATCTTCGTCGAATGTTCATGGACAATCTCATTGTTGTGTGTTTATTTAACACACATATCTACAGAATGAATTAGGTAGTATACCTGTATATCTTTTTATAGAAAGCCTTCAATCAATCAAATCATTTATTCCCTAGAAATAACAACGTGTATACAACAAGATGCTTTATTACCAAAGTACTATAAGAAAAACGTTATAATGATTGTATTTACTTATTGTGCATTTGATGCATTGTCGATTTGAGACAGAGTTGAGTGAATATAGCATGAATTATAGAGTAGCAATAGGAATAGATGAACGAACATGGAGAAGTATAAAGGCAAAAAAGTAAAGGGAAACCCATCGAATTTCAATTTAATTCAAGAAGCAGAAGAAGAATCAACTGGATCGATGTGTATTTCTCTTTGAACAGATTTATAGGTGGAAAATCATGAAGAAGGTTATTTCGTATTTTGATTCGACAATGAAATGCAAGGAAAGGCAAAGTAAACTTGTATTATTGTCAAGTAGCTCTATGTGTGTGCATGCTCTGACTGAACAAGAATACAAAGAAAGGCTTCTTTAAATAACTCACGCTATTACACACACACACTGTGTGCCTCGCCTTGTGTTGTGTGTTCACATTCAACTTCCAACATCTTTCCCACATTAGGAAACACTTCAAATCACAAAGCTATATTTCCATGAACGTCACATTACTCAAAATTTAATATTTAAATGCAAATTCCAACTGCTTTGCTTACACTCTACAATAAAATACAAATATATGTGTTGGAGCAATAGATATGAAATGTATGAAGCGACATGAGTATGTTAAAGTGGAGAAATATTATTAATATTATTTATAAAGTGGAAAATTGATGAATGCATTTACTGTGCGAAGGGATTTTTTGCATTTGATTTGATTGAGCGTCAGCACATATGCGTGATGTGATGTATTGTCATAAAATAAAATATTGTACGTGGAATTCACAGCTAAATAACTAAGTTTGCTGTGTGATGTGTGTATTATGGCGAAAGTGTTCATATACAACGAGTATATTTATATAACAGTCTGTCTGCTTCTATTAAACCGTTCCCAAGCTTTTGACATGACATGGGGTCTCTTTGTTTGCCGACGTACGTCCCAATAAAGCCCCATGCAACCACAACGAGACCAGCAAGACTCACAACCATCACACATTAATATCAGACAGGCACACACACAGACAGACAGCAAACGAGAACAACTCAATCTCTCTCACAACAGTTAGCAGTCCACCATCACCAACTCACACACTCACACACACCAATAAAGTCTAAATATGACTAAATATATGTGCTCCATATAAAAGGGTTTCGCTTATACAGAAACAGGATCACTTCACTTCATGTATTAATTCACGCTGAGCAATAATTAGATGACTCTAGCATAACATTCTCGTGCATTGATTTCTTTTTACAGTCTTCTGTAAACTGACATTGTATGAAACAACACTTTTATAGGTAATATTATATGCATCACTACATTTTAAGTCAGATATAAGCGTAAGATGTCTATGGGTAATGGGTACCAAATCTACCTTGTATTTACCTATACCTATAATATTACTGTTTCAATTTTTTTCGCCAACAGATCTTATTCGACATCATTAGCTGATGTATCATCGATTTTTTTACGTTGTAGGATTAAATTACAATGAAAAATCATCTAAACCTGTAAAAGTGTTTCCAATTTAGGTGTACAAATACAGCCAAGGGATTGTTCTGATGTCTGCACAAAATACATACAATAAATAACCTACGGTAGCCATAATTAATCTTTTTATTATGTATGATACGTTATTTCCAAACTTGCAATTGTAACTTATCATACAGTTTTGAACTGATTCTACATGCAGGTTACCTAAAAATAAAAATATGAATTTTTACATAATATAGCAAATGAAAAATACATATAAGTCATACCTACTTAAGTGAGTCTCTTACTGATATACTGTCCACGCTGATAGTTTGAGTTTTAATGTGATTAACATAACATAAAATGATTCTGAAAAGTGGAATTTCTAGTTTGTATTATCCTCTTTTCTCTGAAACATGAACATTTGCATATATACATAACCCTAAAATACCACAATAGTTACACATGTATTATTTTTGCACTAAAATTAATAACTTTTATAGCAATGATGATAATGAGCTATAAGTGATAATGTGATAAGTATATATACCTTCTCAATTTTGAATGCATAGGAATATATAATAATAATCTTGAATGAAATGACATTCATTTCGACTGTCATTGTATTTACATGCTTTTCTTCCACTGCAATTACAGCAGAAGTAGCGAAATGCTGAAGTCTAGTACACACGACACGACGACTGCAACAGAAAACTCGACACATTTTATTCATACATCACAAGGAAGAATATCATGAGACGAGCATAAAAATGAAACGTGTACATATAGGAAGATCTCTTATGACATATCGTCACAAACTGTGCAGTCCACAATTTTAGTGATGTCGCAGCAGCATCAGAGTCGACGAGTCGTTGAATTTTGTAAACTTCATTCTGGTTCTGGTGCTGCTATGTTCTTCGTCTGTTCGTCGTTCATTCTCCTACCCAACAAGCAGCATGCCAACTCAAGAGTACTTCAGTCCGAAATTCATACAAAGAGATATCAAGGACCAGGGACCAGAACCACCAGACCCGAATCTCTCTCCTGCTTTCTACAGAACATTGCTTCCTTCATTTCATTCAATCATACAATTCCTTCCTCCATGTGTACCTCACTTTATATCACTATCTCTCCATTTTATATCTCCACTACCAGTTTGTAATGTTATACTTAAACTTACAGACTATATACACATCACATAATACAAAGGACTTTAATGCAATCTTTCTTTACTTCATTTTATGTTCATCCCAAAACGAAACGCAAAACACCATGTTATGTCCTATGCCATGCCAATCCTTATAGATTTGACAAACCAAAATGCATTTTCTGCTTATGATTCTATATGATGTGTGAATACTATACGAAACATAGGTATTATTCGTAAGTAATAACCAAGTACATACATAAATACATCTGTTTTTCTACGATTGTATACATTACTTAAACCCTACTACATTATCACGCTACGCTTAAAATGATACCAACACTATGAATGAATGTATTCTGTTCTCAATTCTCTGCCAGTTCAATTTCAATGTTACAACTACCATACTGCTACAACTATATAGAAAGAACAACTACCTATGCAATGCATAATGCCTATAATATAAAGCAAAGCTGTATGCTTGCTCTAAAACACTTGAATTCTGCCAGCCTTGCTTTCGTTTCATTATTATTATCGTAGTATTCTGAATTCTATTATGTTTTGTTCCATTAAATCGGCATTATACTCACAAGTACATCTACATATTATTGTTCAAACTTGAATCACTTCAAAATGGAATTTTGCTCTATTGCATGCAATGCTCATGAAATACTTGTAGTAGATGTGGCATATGGCATGTATAAACAAATCTATAGAGACAAAACTCTCTTTAGCACACTATTTGAGGTATGAATAATCAACCTAAGCAAAGATGCGATATAAACATCCCTAGTTTGTTATTTCTAGTTACTATTCTGTTAAACATAAAGGAAAATGCGAATTACTAATTTACAGTGATGAGCAAGCTGCATATGCCGTCATACATTCACTACTTCAACAAAAATGGATAGGTAGGTACTGAATTACTCAACCAAAAAATGACATTTCCCTTGAAATTAGAAAGAAATGGGATTTTAGAGACTACATCATGAATTTGGAAGCGCAGTCAACGTTTAAAATTTATTCGTCATGTACATAATGTTACAAACCCGTGCATACATATCATGGTAAATACCAACCAAAACTAGAATTAAAACCAAATTATTTAAGTTTGCATACGCATTATTAATACAACATAACACTCTGCTATAAACATTTTTTAGAGTTTTTTTATAAATGTCACAATAGTTTTCATACTGCAATATGAAATCAGTTGTTATGTATGATGAATTGCATACATCTACTGCTACAAAAGAGTTTAAAACACGCATACACAAGAATTTAAGACAATCATTCAGTTTTTATTGTAAATAAATACAAGCAGTAGAAGAGAATTTTAGAGACGCACTGTTTTATTGTAAACCATTTCCTGACATTGAAAATTAAACCACTGTCTATGTCTACGATTATTATTACTGAGTCATTACATACAACACAGGTATACTTACTTCATACGTTACTAGTAAATGTACAGAATATAAGTTTTAGTTGTGTGAAATACAATATACAAAGGCGGACGAGGCAGAAATGATACATTGAAGAGTTATAGAAGGTAAGTAAACACCATGTCATACCATTAGTATCGTTCTATCCACTCCTTTCAATATTTTTTATGTACATCTGGCAGGATCGTTCTTTTATTTCTTTTGCTTTACTGCCTCTTGTAAAGTAGTTGACTAACGCCTGCTGTTGTTACCGTTGCCAGAGCCGGTTGTAGTGGTGTAGCCCGATGTGTAATAACCATCCTGACGCCGCCCTCCATCTCGCTCATTATTTCGAGAGTCCCGATCAGATCGATCCCTCCAGTGCTGAGAGGAAGAGCTTGCACCGTAAGCCCCACCACTTTGAATGTTGCTGTATGGTCGTCCTTGCTGCTGAGACGAGTGGCTTTGTGAATCCGTTGTCGAGTAGCCATAAGACTGCTGTTGATATCTGCAAAAATCACAACACAAAACTTCTTTAAAATATGAACCACATTCAAATTATTTCTTTACAATTCAAGAAACATCTTATAGACATTTTACACAAAGACAAAGCTCATTACAATATTTTTTTCTTTGAACAAGTTACGGATAAACGGATTGAACATACCTACTTTCCCGACTAAAAAATAATTTTTTTAAGAAAAGTATTTTTTTTCTATTTTGAAAACATTAGTATTAGATACCTACAGTACTCATAAAATTGAAGCTTTGTAGCTACATCATATCGGCGGAGGAAGATTTAGGATAAAATAAAATAATACCTAATAATAAGTTTAATAATAATATAGTATAGGTATAAGGAATTGGAATTCATAGAATACTCTAGAGAGGAGTGTAGGACAAATTGACCAAGTGTTCTGAACGGCACTAGAACATCGGATTGGTTTTGAGTTTGGACAAGATTTTAGAAAGCTCACTTAGGCTTAACCCACATCCCAACACGGAAACTCTATTGTCAATCGGCAAACAGTAATAATAATCAGAGTGAATTCTCGGATTCTAATTTCCTTTTTGCGACGCAGTCACCAAGAATGAGCAGAGTAGCATTTCATGGTTTGAGCTGGTTGGTGGGTGTTGGTAAAATGTGAGAGCCAGGACAAATAGACTTACTTATAATACGTATGCTTCAATAATATTACGCTCCAGCAGCAGCATATGATAAATTCTTCGTCCTGAGCGAAAGATAAAACCACTTTATTTGCTAAAGGGCTAAGCCCACAGCGCGTTTATGAAGTTTTGCCACCTCTCCATTTCGTCGGATTACAATTCACTGAGTCTACTCTCCCATTCTGAAGAATTCGAGCGATTCTTACTCAACACAACTCAATTGCCACCCATCTCATCGCTTTCCAAACCAGTTCAAACACTACAACTGCACAAATCCCCAATTTCACCAAATAACTACAATACACGCCGACTGCAACTCTTCCTCCCCTGCTTTTCTCAGCCAACCTAAACCTAATGCCAACTTATTAATGCACTACTTAAATCCTAATCTGCATGTAAACATTAACTAAGAAAAGCGACTCACTAATGAACACCAACAAAAAGTAACTTCAATTTATATTCGTATCAACTTACCCTCCTCCTCTTCCTTGCTGACCGTACGGACGAGAATTTCCACTTTGGTAGCCACCTCCACGGCTATTATTGTGATGACCTCCGTACCCACCACCTCCACTGTTATAACCTCCTCGGCCACGACCACCGCCCTCACTCCAGTTATTATATCCTCCGCCTCCTGTAAAAATGAAATCAAAACTTACAGTTTACTTCTTATAGATTATGCCTTAAATAGGTAATGGCAATACAATTATTATTTTACTGCATTTACTCACATAGTACAGCAGTTTTAGAAATCGAGGATAGATTTATACAAAGAATTCGATTTGTATTATTGTATAATATATGACGAGTTAGCTAGTACTTTTAATAACTCTTGCAAGACAAATTGAACATAAAAGAATTCCTAAAATGAGTAAAGAAAAATTTAATTGTCCAATTCATCAAAAGGAAAATGTCAAATGCAGAGTATCCACATCCACAACAGATAGGCGGCAGAATATAAGGAGGCCAAAGGAATTGACATTATTCCCACTCCTAGAGATTCCTTTATATAAAGTCATAGTCATAATCTCATAATATACAACAGTCGTCTCATGTATATTATACTCCCCACCAGAAGATTGCTTTTACACTACTCTCACTATAGCTACTCATTTTCCTTCTGTGTCATCTAACTAAACTGCACTGTCTTGTTCCAACAGTGAACAGTGTCTGCAAAGAAAAGGACATTTTGCATCAACGCATAAAATGTTTGTAGCACATCAGAATACATTCTGCAGCTGATGTCTAAAAATCTGCGGCTAATGGCGTCTATTGTAGTACACATAAAGAGATAATGCTGCATAGTTACTAAACCCATACCCATATTGTAAGAAACTCTCAGATGTGTGCCTAATTGCATTTTAAAGCGTTTTGTAAGATTTTATGAAGAGAAAATAACCTAAGTATCTAATACATATTCAAAACCACTATACAAGACTCCAAACAATTGCTTCGGTAATTATCTATTGCACACAGTATCTATTCCAGTTAAATATAGTAAAAATATTTTTTTCATATGAAATACTTGGATTCACCATATCGACTAGTTAGATAGGTCTAAATGAACTTTCGTAATAAACTTAGATACTGCCTTTCCAAGTTAAGCCATCGATATGCTACGCTTTTAGTGCAAAACTATTTTAGAATCAACGAATAAAAGAGATTGCTAATTAACATCTATTAAATATTTCTACCAAACATTTCCATTTGTAATTTTGTACAGACAATGTAATAGGTTGCCACTATTTTCATTGTGTAATGTAATCAGAGTTTCAGATACGTACACGAACGCTATAGCACAATTACAATCAATCAACACATTTGTAACTACGACTAAAAACTGTCACGTCAATCTGTTACTATACTTTTCCAGTCTTATTAATTTATTAGATAATATTACTTTTTCTAGAATGTTTCAAGAAAACCAAAATCCTGCTGGTTACCTTTTTAATATTTTTACATAGCAATAACTCCTCAATCATTGTATAGTATTCATTCATTCATAGAAGCTATTGACACATGGTGTATATATCTATACACAAAAGGATGTGAATTGAGGATATTTTAATAAGAGCCGAGTGAGCACTCAGCTCTTCGTTTCTACTTACAACCTTCAAGAACCCTTCTCTTTCTCCTTATCTCAATCCAAAAGATTGTATTCTGTTGCTCAAACACACATTGTAGTATACCAAGCAACACAGCATGAAACACGCTCTTCCTTCACTATTTCGTAGCCAAGCTAAGAGAAGCATTTATATTAAATACTTTTTCAGCATTATAACTTTTGTAGTATGCAATTCAATCCACTACAAATAACCACATTAAACGAATAGAATGAAATATTATAACTACAGCAATAATAGGTAGAACTAAAATTCAAACAATATGGAAAGATGTGTGGATAGAACAGGCAAAAATGGCTGCTATGAAAAATTTAAAATAATCAACTTACAATATTACATACAACCACTTGAACTTTGCAAATAAGTTAGTACGAAATTGAAATATACATTCAGTTTTCTTAAACTGAAAAGTATTCAATATTAAAATTCGTGCATACTTGAATGAAGGAATGTCTAATTAGGAAACACGCTATTTATTTGATGCGCCACTTGTGCAGCCACCACTACTGAATATATGGACAAAATGGCTTTATTTTATAAGAATTCTCTATACTATACTACATATTATGTGCACCTGGTAAATACATTAGGTAGGATTGATTCATACTTCTTTTCTACTTTGCATCGGTCTGCATTATATAATATAGAAAAATGCCCGTTCTACGAACGGGATTAGTTGAACTATCAGTGCCAACAACAAGCCAAGCCACAATCTAGAACAATAGTTAATTTTCCTCAACAATGTTAAATGAATCAAACAACGCATCTCTTAGCAATCAGTACTAAAGCTTTCCTATAATGTAAACAAGCGTTTCTCTCAGCGGGTGGATATTGTATAGTTTTGATCAAAAGGAACTCTACAACAACATTAGCAAGTTAAGACACCAATGTAACAATGTAACTTACGAAGGACGAGAATTTAAACATTGCATTACATTAGATTTTCACAAAACACTAAAAGGAGAATCAAAGAAGGATAATAGAGTTACTTCTTCACTTTGGGATGCAAAAGAATTGAAGGGAATGGAATGAAATGGGATAAACGCTACATTTGAAAAGACGGTTAAGTGAGCCGTGAGACGAGCACTGAGACGAACATAATAAGAGCTTTGTTATTCACCCCAAGTAAAGCCCATTATATTCTCAAATCAGCAGACCACTAACAAATCGCTATACGATTTATGTGTAACTACACGGATAATCATTGCAATAATATTGTATAAATCTCATTCTATGTAATCATTCATTCTCTGCAGTAAACAAATAAAATACAATCATTCATCCTGAAATTTCATTCCCAAGCCCAAGTTGCAATCAAAAACAACATCAACTCTCGAAAAACAAAATGACACCATTCTGAACACAGTCAAGTGTCCATCGGCACAATAAAATATATGTGTAACATTATCCACTGACTAAATTTGGTAAACCAGATTTATATTAAGATATCAGCTCTGATCAATTCAAAGCAAACAGAAAAAAAATCTAATAATCTCTCACTAATCTGTTCCGTAAAACTAATCTGTAAAATTATGACAAAAAAATGAAATGGTACATTATCTTACAATTAACAGCAAAATAATATTTACTTGTATTAGTATTAATCACTTCGCCATAAAATTCCATATAACAATTTGTGCTCTTGTGTTGCAATGCAATTATGGCAATGACAATTTGATGATATTGCATTCATGGTATCCATCCGTATACGGAAGTGGCATTTCATATATAAAATAACCTAGGTATACATAAAAATTATTGTAGATTTTTGTAATGGGAGCATGTCAATGTATGTAATGTAACTAGGTATGTAACACTATAATTCATGAATCAAGAGTTTGGTAAAACCTTCTCATAATTTGTGATAAAAACAATATAACGGGATCATTGATTTATCGAATGTTAACTTCATCTTATTACCAATTGTAAATGGAACGTTATTTAGCATTTGAATTCGGAGTATGTAAAGACTTCTGCAAATGTTTTCTCAACAAAACAAAATGAAATGCTATTTATCTAAAAGCAAAAATCAACAAGCATTGAGAAAATGAGATTCTGTAAAACCACTTTAGTCTTGAACAGTTCTGTCTGACGATTCCCATTTATAAAAACAAATGGGCATTCACTTTGGGTTTAATTCTATTGTACCCATACTCACAGAATTCACACATCGTCGTGTCCAATATAGTAAGAATAATAATATTATATAGCCTTCACAAAATTTTATATAGGTACCTTTGTAAATAATATGCATCAAAAATTCCATTTTAGCTATATATAGTGTGTAAGTATAACCAACCGGCTGTTTATCACTTATCAGTATCACTTATACAGAGTTGTTGAAATGCGAGGTAGTTTTTGGGATGGTTGTTAGTCGCAATGGTAATAATATATGTACACTGTACACATACTTCAAAAGTCTAACAGTAGACCCTTGAATGGAAAACTGAAACGGGACAAGTGGAGTGTAGTTTTGGTAGATGTGTGGAGAAGAGAGCATTTATCTGATTGTATGTGAGCTCACGCGTTTAAAGACTTACACCTAATCGCAGATAATCTCTCTTCAAATGCACGATGAAAACTCGACAGTTGTTAGTTGTTGCCTTCAACTGACGAACTAACACATCCCGTTCTTACAACATTCATAATATCCAATTCAACTATATTGTAATCTACCTACACCTACTATAAAATATCATGTTAAAAGCAGGATCACAATTAGGTAAACTACATATTCATTATACCACAGCCTATATTATGTGTTTTATACAAACTATATTACAACAATAACATTCAAACCATAAGGTTAGTTTCATCTACTAGTCTCAAGAAAGGGCTGCTGCTGCTGCGCTCATATCAATACATTAAATAGAAATGTTAATTGTTATCAGACAGCATTTATTATTACATAATGTATAGTAAGTAGGTATAGAAATTATAAAACCTATAAAAACCAAATAATTCTTTTAAATACATAAATATGAGAATTTTTGATTTTAGCTTCTTGAGATATGTAACTAAATACTTTCAGAATTTGAACATAATTCTAAAAATATTAAAATATTATTGTGTTCGCACACAATTTTCACAATGCGGGGATGAAAATCGTTATACGCAGAACTGAAATCGCAGGCTTATTGTTAGTTATTTAATCTCGTAATTTGGACAGCTAGACTCTTTCTTGTTACAATCTTTGTTCAAATCTACTACAAAGATTAACTTTTCAAGTTCAAACACTCATTTTGTTCTAGCACTTGGACTTGGACTAAATCTTAATCTGATATCTTAACATGTTATAAGACGGGTAATAAAGCTGTTTTGTACTTGAAACTTAGAATAAGTAAAGGTAATGAATACAGAGCCAGTGCAGTGAGAAGTGTGTCACAGAATTATGACAGGCTTAAGTAAAGTGTACACGGTTAAAAGGGTATTTTAATTCCATTACTATGCTATGTATATGGCGTGTAAGAAATTGAGAGTTGAGACTCAACACGTCATCACTTCTATACATATTTTGACAATAATATAACGTACCAACCCAATTACAACAACCAGGCTTGACCACCCATGCACTGCACAATCTTCTTACCATAATATGTCAATCATCCTTTGAGTGATAATATGTTTGTACTTTAGTAGGCGACAAAGGTGCAGAGCAAACATTGTACAAATTGCATCACACTATGTACTTGTATATTATGGTATCTAGCATGGAAGGTATGCGAACAATTTTGTTATTTTATTGCAGTCCACAAACAATCAACACAAACTGTAAGATTCTTAACATTCTTAAGAGGATGACACGACGACAGTGCTATAATGCCTTCCTCATATGCCTGCTCAGATAGATGCGGAAGTCAAAAGACACTCCAGGAAACAAAAACTTACAGTATAGTTAAACCTTATGTATGTGATGTAGTTCTTTTAAGGTCAGTTTAGTGAATAATTAGTGTCACAGTACAATATTATTAATTATATCGATTGATAGCATACAAAATTAAACATGAATGAAATTACTACTACTGATTGAATTTGATACTCTTGGTCTTCCAAAGATTTCCAAAAAATCGATGGGGAATTCATGGCTACACCATTACGTCACGTCAACACTCGAGGATGAACCTTGATTTTTTCAACTACAAATACTTAGCTACATCTACAGCTACAGCATCGAAGATATTTTGAAGTATTGGAGTATCTGTACTGTATACACGCATTATGCCTAATTGGTTTGCATATTTCTTTCGAGATACATAGATTCTTTGATTTTTGAAATGAAACTAATAACGTCAAATCAGTGTTCATTTTCTGTATACAATGATTTTCATTATTTCGTATGCATGTGACTTTAATGTGATTATAGCTTGACGAACGTAGACAATAAAAAATGAAACACGCGTTAGAAAATTACATGCTGCTGTAATATATTATGAAAACAAATAAGCTGACGTGTGTCAGCATCCACCCTTCCATACATACGTATGCATGCTCATTGTTATTATCAATAGTTTATAAACAGAGTAATCATTAGTAGTCGGACAAATCGCAAGATAGTCACGTATTTACCGAATACTTAACCTCACAACATTTAATGAGTAATATCTAAGTAAAGTTACTCAGTAAGTCAAAATATAGACGTTATACATGTATTATGCCAAGCATCAGCCAAGTGTGAGATAATCTCACATTCATTAATAGACTGCTGCTGTAATGTAAAAACAATAGTACCTACACCACAATTGTACAAATGAAAATATGTACCTACTATCTATGTGGTAGTGTACCTAATTCGATTCTTATTTTTACATTGAAATTCGTATATAAATTACAATCAAGTAAAAGTACGTACTATTACCAGACAAAAAGTACACTTTTACAAAAAATCTGAAATATCTTGTTTAAGTGTCCAAAGGGGCAATTGTCGAATTGTCCCCTTTATATAATCTTACTACAACCGTGACCACAATCATGATGCTATTAAACCAATATTATTAAAAGTTTCCTATGTATTATTTTATAGGTTCATAGCAGTTGATGATAACGAAAACTAAAAGCACAAACTTAAATAATACGTAGGCTGCTTTATTGCGGTATGAGACTTTTGCCTAGATAATTCTATTCTATACGTACCAATACCAATATAAATATCATCTCTGATATCTCATTCTAGCACGTATCATAGGATTCATAGGATGAAAAAATTATTAAAAATTGGAAGATGTAGAGCCGAGAAAGAAAAGACGAAAAGAGATGATGAGGAGGAAGGAAAAAGACTGGGAGTGCAAAGTAGCCAGTTTCTATGAAAATGCTGATGTGATGATGCATAATTCATTCTTGCCAACAACAAGCACTCTCCATTAAATCCGCACGTAAGAGAAAATAGTGTTGGCAGAGGCATTCAGGTGGAATTCTATTACAACTTCAAAACTAGTACTCGTACATTATATCTCTGTAATATTACAATCAAACTACCCGTTGAGCCCAACTTTCGCTTTTTACTTCCTACCTACTACTAACCATCTCCATTCTACACAGATATTAGCCAAGTGTGCTACTAAAAGAGAAGCGGACGACAAGTGCTCTTCTTCTGTATTCATCCAAAATGGGTTTCCAGTTTCCATCACTTCAATTCCCTCTCCTCATCCTCACTCATTTCCACAACCATAGGCACTAACCAACACCTAGTAAAACAAGCCTCACCTTATACCATACTAAACTATATTCACCCGATTCTGTTCAGCATTAAACAAAGAATCTCATATCCAGCTGTAATCCACACTATTTCTACTTTATATTTTGATACGTTTATATTCACCACACTATTTATTGCCATTACATTTCCATGTTTTTGAAAAATGAATGTTTACAGACAGTCTTTACAAAAAGCATGCCTTTTAGTACTACTCGTTATTTTTACATTCCTATCTTCGCCATTTGACATCTATTACTAATGGATCTACCGTAACTGTTATGGACCTAAAACTTAAATTACTAAAAAGTAAACTAAAATACACACAAATTGCAACTGGAAGTTTTCATTGTAGGTGCATATAATGTTGGGGTTCTTACTGTTCAGTGTGTTCAGCCACAAACATATTTTTTTTGGAATCTATTCAATAAAGTTTACTCATTTTGTATTTGTTGCAAGAAGTATATTATTGTTATTTCTCTATGCAACTGTCACAACAAATAATCGATTAAGATGTAACTCATGAGCCAACAACTAGATAACATTTATTGTAGAAAATAATCAGGCGAGAAAAGAACCAATGATCCATTTGTAGATGCCACAAACCCAGCAGGAGAGTTCTAAAAACTGTGTAAGGATTGTTATCTTTATAGGTACTCAAAATACAAAGCAATTGCTCCTACCTCTCGAGAAATAAATCAAGAAATGTCTATCAACCATTCAACCGGCTAAAATCTTAAGACAGCAAGGAGGGCAACTAAACGATTGAAAGATCTTCACGTATTTGTGCTAAGAACGAGTAAGCATTATTGTGAATGATGAAAAGAAGGTGCTCAAATCCAAGAATTCTTCTTTCAAAGAATATTCTCCTTTCAGTGTTGCCTTTTCCAAACTGTACTGAAAAGTAATACACATTTAATTTAACTAGGTATATTCTCTTTTCATCATTTCATCGCACCTCATAGTCGAGACGAGACAGAATACCCTTTTGCCTTTTATATAGCATGTTGCGTACAAAGTACATCAAGCATCATAAACACTTAAAAGCACCTTCTTTAAATCATGCCTTTTCATTCATTATTTCACCAAGAAATGCTGTTGTGTGAAACTTTGCGTTGTAGTTGTGCAACCATTGGAATTAAGCCATCACAATGTTTACACCATATTCTATCTACTTTGCTTATAATCTTCTAAACCTCCTGCCAGCGAAATGAATATTAAGAACAAATAAACAGTTATATGATGGATAGTTTGAAAAAGAACTCATTTGATCTGTGGCGAATAAAATAGACACATCAAGTTAGTGTACAACTTTTCTTCCGAACTCTAAATGCATTGTAAAATACAACAATAACTCCATTGAGGCTTGAATAAGAAACTCTGTGAATTTTTATAAAATGTAAACTAATGACATTAATAAGAGACCAGACAACTACAGCACTGAACAATAATCAATGTGTATAATCGTTAACCAAAATGGAAGTCTTGTAATTTGTATGTATAAGAACAATCAGTTTTAGGTAGGTAGGTACACAATTAAACGGCATGAAACTGGCAATAATTATGTAATAAAAATTGTTCCAAAATTAAAAATCAGACAGTCTGACGACAAACTATTCACATCCAAATTACTGCCCTGATTATTAAGAGTGAATATATGAAAAATATAGAAAACCAGTGCCAGTAATACAATACCAATAAACTACGGAAAAATAATAACCGTACCTCTTGGGTTGGAGTATCCTCTTCCGCGTTGGCTGACATCGTAAGGTCTTGATCTGTGATCACCTCTATGGCTGTTACGGTGGACATACGACCCTGCAGGAGGAG
This sequence comes from Pogonognathellus longicornis, assembly GCA_034694085.1. NCBI lineage: Eukaryota > Metazoa > Arthropoda > Collembola > Entomobryomorpha > Tomoceridae > Pogonognathellus > Pogonognathellus longicornis. The sequence goes on along the minus strand of JAQFYB010002928.1, from coordinate 4,883 downwards.
CCATGTTGCTATAGGGTCCTTGACCAGCACCCCCACGACCCCTACCACCACGATCATACCCCTCGTGAGCCAACATCCTGTGTCCGGAGGAATCAAGGGAGGCTCTTTGATTGGAATGAGTCATACCTATCATTGGTCTCCAATTGCGACTTTGTTCAGGAGTTAAATCCCCGGGTTTTAAAACTTTAGGTGGATCCCTGGATAGGTGAATACAATCCAAAATGTAAATTACGACTGTTATTTAAATGTTTTAGTAAAAAATTCTTTATTAAAAACTCTTACACTGCTCCTTCCAGACGTACTGCAGGAAAAACGTAATCTGTCTCATATTTAGGATCACGGAATCGAACGCTGTAATTAATAAAGTTTTTTCCCTTTGATTCTTTTAACGATTGTGTAATTATAACATTGTATCCGTCTTTTTGATCAATAAATAATAATAACATTGTTTAAATGAAATCTTACACAACAATTTGATTTTCCATAACATCAAGCAAACCGTTTATCGGTGAATGTAGATTTCTGTAATAACAATATTATTAGATCATTAAAGTTTCAGCGCTGAATTGAATGTAGTATTTAATGAAGGTTACAAATTGATTTTCTAAAAACTCACCCATTGACGTCCACGTTATCTCCGGATATAAGAACTTTTCCAGCACAGCCTTCAAACATTTTGGTATCCAAATCAACTTCTTCATCCTTTGAAAATGAATTTTCGTACAAACCGTGTAACAATTCGAAGCCTGAATGACCTTTTCTCACGTAAAATCGATCGTCCCCACGAATGTTTCTTCTTCCTAAAAGATATTTGAAAATATAACTGAATGTAACCTTAACATACTTAAGGGATACATCTTAAGGGGAAATGAGTAATTGTCAGTATCATTTTGGGTACCAATACCAACAAATAAAACCAATGTTCTAAGCCATTCTCACAACCGTAGAATCTTACTTTCTTCGTCTGTCAATTGATCGTAATAAGGAGCCAAGACTTGTTTCAGTCTCACCTCATCCACAAAGGGAAGTAATGCAACACCTTGCCACGCAAATTTTTTCCCATTAAGGTCAATCTGAAAATCTTCTGGATAAAAATCTATGATAGGAGATTCCTGTTAAAATTACAACAAAATAAATATTTCAATTTTGTTACAAGTAAGAGGTGGTTGTAAATATTTTTTCAAGTGTCTCAGTAAAGCAAAAATGAGGTTTTACCGGATCAAGCATGAGTTCACCCCAAGGTGCAGGAACATGCGATCTACTGCCCGCAGGAAAAACCCCCATCAGTTGCTCCAGTGGTGAAAACTGTTCCAGAAATAAAACAGCAAAAATACATTACGAATTGTTGATCGGGGTATGGGGCATGAGATAAAGAATAATATTATGGGCTAATAATTTAGATTTTCATATTTTACATATCCTTACGGGTTTCGTATTTTTTGGAAATTCCGACGACAGATCTCCTATGTTTATGAAGTCAGAAGCAAATGGAGCGTAGTGATATGGAAAATACCATTCCCAAGAGGCACAACCCTGAAAAATTATAATTAAAATTAATTCACTTAATTTTGTAATGAGATTAATTTAGAATGTCATAAATATTTTTACAAAGAGAAAAATTATAATAATAACCTGATAATAATAACGGAGTACCCAGCAAAGACCCTTAACGTATTGAGAAGCCACTTCTTGTCTGAATTCATAATTGTCAGCTTGAACATCAAATTTTGACTCATAGTAACGATCCTTAAATCCTGCTTCCCACAAACGAACTTCATCGTTGGGTTCTTCCTCCTCATCCGAGTCGTACTTACGCTTCACCTGAGGACTTTGACCAGGTGTACTTACATCACTTGCATCACTGATGTCGGAATCGTTTAATTTGGATGGAGCCTGAATGAATACAAATTGATCTATTTGCTTTTCATTTTGCGCATTATATGAGTAGATATACTAAAGAAAAAATTTGACCAACCTCAATTAACATGGATTTCAAAGCAGCAGCTGCATCTTTATTTGATCGCACTAAACTCCCATCTGTAGCAGTGTGCATTCCCGCTCTTCTCATACTGATATTCTCTTCACGAGCATTACGAACAGGGGACGGAGTGCTACCAATGGCCACTGGAGCAAGTTGTCCATGTGGAATGTAAGCAGGTCGACTGTAGCAGTTAGAGTTAGCTTCGGATTCAAGCTTCTTCCTTTTCTTTTGAGCCTTCATTCTAGCTTTAAACCGTACTTCATTCTGTTGACGATTTCTGAAGATTTCGTCTTCCACCTCTCCCAAATCTGACATAATTAGCTGAACTCGCATTAAATCAGGAACTCCGCTGTCTGTCAGCCATCCACCAGTTTTGTAAACTGTCTTTTTGTACAAAGTTACTAGCCTATCAATTGCATTTTCTCTAATTTCTAACGAAGGTAGATGAGGCAAAAAATCGTTTCCCACGAAAAAACACATGAATACCCAATCATCGATGGCTCGATCCAAATCAAAGGTAAATGGAAGATTTACCATCTCTAATTCCTTTGCTAAATATTCGCGTAAAACGTTGATTCGGACGAAAATAAACTCAACTTCAGCTGCAAATGGTTGCTCTATTTCATCATGCTCGCCACATTTTTCTTTTTCAATTCCCAAGCAGTCTTTCATTTCGTGACCCAACTGTCCGCAGATGTCACAGGGTCTTGGCTTGTTTGGCTTAAATTCTTCCCTAATTATAGTAAAATTTGGTTCGTGAGTAGCAAGACCAAGCATAATCAAATCAGCATCTGCACCACATAGACAATGAGAGGTATTTGGATCATGATCTGGTTGAGCTCTTTGGCGTCTAATGTAATCCATAATTTTGTGCTCCCCTTCACCAGGAACATTCGCATCTGACAAAATGACTTTCACGCCTTTCCATCCACCATCATTATTCAATCTGTCGTGAATGTAATAGTGAAGGCACTTTGAAAGCCGATCCATAAACGGTGTACCCTACAACATTTAGTAGTTATTTATTAACAAAACTATATATGGATAGCAGCATAGAGACCCAAACGAGGACTATATGTCTTTAATTACCGGTGTGATACAGTTACTGTCAAAATGATCTCCCTTTGGTTTAGCAGGCGGCAATTCACATCCTCTGCTCATTAATTCTTCTCTGATTCTATCCATTTCTTTAATTTTCTCAACAACTTCCTTCGATGCCCTGAAACGACGAGACCTTTGTTGATTCATTTTTGCACGAGGAGCCTAAAATGAGAAATACTGGTTTAGTTTAACAATAACTTGTGTATTAAATTGACATTTGAATTGTCTTAAAATTGTTTGAGAACTCACCACACCATCGATTGCCATGTATAACACCTTTCTAGGCCGAACAATTCTGAAAAGTCGGTCAATGCATTCGAAGATGGCTATCATCATTTCGTCTTCATTTTTTGGAGCAGGCCTACAAGCAGAATCAACAGAATTACAAAATTACCATCACTATGTGATATTATTATATTTAAACAAAAACAATTATTTATCTCGCACTTGTCTTCGGGATGAGTACAAGGGTGAATTATGCCATTCATGTCCAAATATAGGTTATCAAATTCGACTCCATTAGGATTTGGCTCCCACGTTTCTACGGGTATCACCACACCATCCACCTCTTTAGGCTGTCAAAAATTAGGGGTTATTACGTCGCAATTATAAACCACCAATGTAAATAATAATCGAATTTATTGAACAATATAATATAATTACCTTGTCTTCGATGCAATGCACGATTACAGATGGATATTTTTTCGTCAGCCAACGAAAAAATGCCGGAACACCCATGTTTGCAGGAGTTAATGTTCTTGATTTTTCTTACTGTATATAATTGCTTGGCTTACTTTTTTATTACTTTCAAGTACTGCTACACATGACTGATATTTAACGAGTATTGAACCATTTATTGAACTGCTGTTTCAATGTGAACACTGTAGAAATGATTAGTTTGTTGTGAATCGAGCTTCGGTTAGAAAAGTATCTATAAATAAATAAAAATAATAAATGCTTTTAATCACCAATTTCTAATAATATAAGTATGTAAGTTACAGTTACACATTATTTATCATTTTTGCCAAGAACATCTCCATTCTCTATCTTCAATCTTTGTAAGTTCACAGTGGCAAACTTGCTCAACTATCACAATAATATAATGTGATGGTGCACTTGTCAATTAATTACTTTCAATTACCATCTATCTCACCTACCTCGATCTTTAATTTGACGTGACTTTTGGATAGGTAGTGAGACTTAAGTTTTAAGACAGGCAATATTTATAGTCAATTAAGTCAATGATGACTGATCTGTAGTTATTTTGACAGACCTTATTTGCATCGTGCATGCAATCACGAAATGCATCTATAGCTATTTACGAGAATTTAGACCTGTCATCAAAAGACACATTTTCAGTGAAATGGAATTTATGCACTGAATATAATTTATATTCAAACGCAATACAATGCTCAATTTTCAATTTATACAATAAAATATGTTAAATAAAAAAATTGCTTTAGCGACGTAACCAACTTTACGTCGCAATAAACGTAAGGGTAATTTAACTATTACTTTAACTTTGAACTATACCCTCTATTAAAAATTCGGGCCTAAGTGATAGGTTTGTTTGTGTATGTGTGTAAGAGAAAGTACAATAAAAAATGTTAAAACATTATACAATAATACTGCCACCGAGAGCAAGCCTTAGGAAAATGATTCTTAGGATGGGGAGAGAGAAATGAGTTTTTCGACTTTTACATAAACAAAATAATGTGAAGAATCAACACTAACCGATAAATGTAAACAAAACAAAATGCGAGAATCCTAAAAAACTGACAAGGACAACTGCAAAATTAAT
>JAQFYB010002927.1:0-21785 GCA_034694085.1 Pogonognathellus longicornis | reverse complement strand
ATGTGCGCTTAAAGCGCTTTGATACAAAGCATCTTTTAATGAGTTTTCATTTCTTGTCGAACTGTAAAGTAATAAATTATAATATAGCTTTTATTTCCTAAATCAATTATTCACAATACATACATGGGTTTTGGAAAAACGTCTTAAGAAAAGATCCCACAAGTTAAAGGAATGCTCTAATTTCTAACCTGTGAAACCACTATCTGATTAAACAAAGTTAATCAGATCAGAATCCATGGAACCACTTTGACTCATACCAACAACTCCATAGATCACGTTTCACGTTACAACGAACTCACAGTATAGTGAACATAATATCTATATGAGAATACCTCTATATAATTCAAACACACGTAATTAGGTTCATGATTACCAGCTAACAACAAAGTAATCTTAAACTTAACCTTACTAAGATACCATGTAGATGCCAGAGACATATGGGACCTAATAAATATTAGGTCCCATGTCTCTGGTAGATGCACACTGTAGTTACGATAATATATTCCATCTGGTAGCATCTGCCTTTCTGCGGCTTCTATACATAGTGTAATAATTATAGCAAAGACACCAATCTGACTGGATATCTACAAATATTAATGTAAAGTGACAACATAGTTTCATTCAATATTTTCATGAATCTTTGTTTTCTGTAATCTCTGAAAGAAATCTTGCTACAACATGCAACTCAAAAATTCTGTACACTATCTCTGGAATTGTAATAAGGTCAAAATTCTCAAAAACGAAACAGGTATATTTATACAGAGCTTGAGTGGCAAATATCACCAGTAGTAATCCTCGGATGACAAGCCACATCGTAATTTTAACTCGATTTTTCTAGAAATTAGAAGAAACAAATATTTCTGAAAAAGCGTTAATACAACTCTTAATATTGTTTATACAGTTGTCTCAATCTCAACATGTTATTTACTTACCATTTCTGCGGCGAAGAAGATTGATTTAGTAAGTAAAAATTCAAGGGGTAAGATGGGAAATCCCATGATAAGTATTACCACCAATATAACTGTGAAGTAAAATGTATCATTAATTAATACTAATAAACCTGAACACAAAAAGTGGAAAGGGGATCGCAGGGACTACGAGGCGCAATCCCTTTCTGTCAGAATTGGTTCAAATTAAAAATCTGATTTGGTCTTGAGTCTTGACCGCAGGAGAAAGTTTGAGCAGGGTCACAAAAAAAATCTAATATGGATTTGACCTGTAGAGGTCAGGGAAGATGAAGCAGACGACAACACAAAATGAATGATATACATGCACAACGTAATAATACAGCACAATGACATACACACTCATTCTACACATTCTCTAAGAAGAGGTCATTCACTAGGGTGCTCTCTGGAGGTCAACGATATAATTTTTTCCAGCCCTACTCAAACTTGTTCATCAGGGTCATATCTCGCATTATGCTAGGTTTGAAAACAATCCGACTGAAAGGGATTACTGACCCCAGCTTAAATATATTGACCTCTGGAGGTCAGACCTTCAAATATTACCATCTTTGGAGTACCCTAGTGAATGACCTCTTCGTAGAGAACGTGTATGCTATCATTGTTGTGTATTATTAGGTTGTGCATGTACCAATATATCATTCATTTTGTGTTGTCGTCTGCTTCATCTTCCGTGACCTCTACAGGTCACGGAAGTTTTTTCCGACCCCACTCAAACTTACTCCTGTGGTCAAGTCCATCTCAGATTTTTAATTTGAACCAATTCTGACAGAAAGGGATTGCGCCACTTGTCCCTGCGATCCCCTTTTTGATCAAAGTGAAAATATTTGAGATTGGTATTAAGGAAATTACTTTTTCTTTGCCCGCCGGACATGTCTTGAGTTAGAAGACACACAGCTAATGAAGAGGTTGTGTTCGGTCTGCGTTCCTCGTTCATAATGAAATCCATTAGGCTGTTGTTTGTTGGACTCATTAGTGATGACTTATAAAGTAGTATCAATACAATGGCAATCCAAGCTGATTTCAATGATGCCAAGAACTGCAATATGTTCATGGCAAAAAATTAATAACAATAACATGGTAAGCGTACTATGTAGTATGTATATACAACATAAGGGAATCAATAAATTGTTTGGCTAATGAAGCTAAGAGGTAGGTGTAGGTACAACGATCGATTCTATTGTGGATCATCCTTATAATAACAAAGTCAACATACGAAGTCAACCGTAGCACATGTGGTGACACAATCTTCTGTAGAGTTCCCGCACCACAAATCGTCAATTTTTGTCGTTATGTCTGTGGTTCCCAAAGAATAAATTTCTACAACACAATAATCGTACATAAAATCAACGTTTCAAAAAAATTATTTACCATGAAATTGAAACAAAAATGAAAAAATTATTTACCATGAAATTGAAACAAAAATGAAAAAATTATGTAAAGCTATACCTATAGTATAGATATTGTATTATTATGTATGTATGGTACAAATACATGTATAGTGTATGCACTTTTTATACATACATCACATGAAAAGACAATACAGGAAGAACATACCTCTTGGAACGCACAATGTATCCTTCTCTGCAAGATACCCGGAATGGTTAATTATATTTTGGATTTCATATTTATCGTCAATTCCATCTTTGTCAAAGCTAGAGAATTCTACACCATATTGAAACTCTATTTTAGGGTAAATCTTCCTGTTAGTTTTACCCGAACCTGATAAAATAACCGGATTCGATGAATTAGCGGATTGAATAGGAACTGACACGGTTTTGCCGTTAATTTCCGTTTCCGTACGGTCAGGGTAAATTTCCACTACAACCTCTTCAGTTTTCATATCGAATTTTTCTTTTTCGTTGAAAAAGTACCAATTTAAAGAAGTACCGAACTATACTACCTGTATTATATTGTCAATTCAAATTTCACCATAAAAGGATTTATAAAATTGAAATGCAGGTTATTCTGCAAAATCTTAAACTTTCGTTACAGTAACGTGATGCGGAAAGTAGAGTACACCTTGAAGTAATATTTAATAATTTGCTGTGAGAATTATAAGATTTGTTTTCTCTGAGAGCTGCCTTGAGACAATGCCGTGGGAGTGAAAGGAAGAGAAAAGATTGGACTAGAGTGAAGTGAGCGAGGACGAAGGATGACGACAAAGACATTCAGAATGAGAAGGAAATGCTTATACCTGTAGAATGAGGAGTTAATTACTTCTCCGTGACATCCTTCCTATTGTACTTCACTGGATTATATTTGTAGTAGGCAAGGGTGTGGTTATTTTCTCCTGCACAAACATCAAAGCTTTATTTTCCACTACTATTGCTATTTAACTATAATGTAGTAATAGCATAATACCAATGCCTATATACCACCAATGCAATGTTGTAGTTGTAGTGTTCCTCTGATAAACATGACATGCAATTTTTTATAAACATTTTTGTTGTAGATGTGTACAAGTATTAGGGCATTAGCATGTGTTAAACTTATGCTCTTATATTGTTAGTGAATGATGGATTAAAATGTCCCATTGTTTCTTTTGCCGTGCAAATGGCCTACCACTATCTGTTGTACCTGTACTTTGTAAACATAAGGTTATAACTTACACAGATGCCATTCCACTATTTCCACTCCTATTTTCACCTGTTGGGTATCGGATATTAATATCAAGATTTCACCAGAAGCTTTCACGCAGACCTGTATCATTCTCCTGTATCCTGTATCATTCTCTGTTGCCTGTAGGAGTAGTTGTTGTGTGGGTATGCTTTCTAGAAATCGAAAAGCAGCCTTTGTTTTCGACGCACAGACTACTGAAGTTATTGTGTGCTGTACTTGGTACATAATAAGCAGAAGCTTTGTTCTGTTAATTCAGTTATTCTGTCAAACCAGCCTATTATTTACGCCACAATGGAGCTGGTAATTGTTTTCCGGAATCTATTAGGGATACAATATTATATCTATAAAACTGAAAGAAAGCCACACGCAACTTACATGTACACTGCTAAGGTTGCTATATATTATAGTATTCAAGTTAATGCAAGTATATAGTTTGTCTTAATAATCTCATTTACTTCTTTCCATGTGATACTGCAATAAGGTTGTTTCCGAAGTAGTTGTTTAGTAGATATAAGTATGACTAAGATTTTTAGTATCATGGGATCCAACCTTTTCTCAAAACTGTCGCATGTCTTGTGGTTCTTCCATAAGTATACTTTTCAAGAAGGTAGCTGACGCGGGCAAGGAATTTAGAAATGAGGTGGGCACATTCATCTCCCCTATAGTAATATGTATGCAGCGTAGGGCGTGGTGAGTTTAACACAGCATTCAGACTGTGTTGTCCTTTTTTCTACATTGAAGTATGAGGTGAGAGTGAATTTAATCGATGTGCTTTTAGTGGATGCTTCAGAAATCGCTTTAGTTAATATAGTACTGCTATATACTACCTACATAACACGTCGTGTCACATACCTGTCACCGTTCGAGGATGTTGAAATGTGGAAAAGCAAAGTAACATGAAAATCAGGGCTTATTAAAATACTAGGAAATATTTCTAAGAACCTTGCATGCAACCCAGAGAGCTATACGGCTATACCGCTACTTTGCCACCAATTTGTACTGGTATGGTATATTGTAGAAGAAAGTTTAATCTCCTTATAGGACAGAATAAAATCAAACTGTTGACATTGCAAGGTACTTTAGGATTACAATATAACTGTAAACTAGCCCTTTGTACTTTAAAAACAATGCAATTAAGTACGTTTGTACAAAAGTTCAAAGTTGAAGTTAGGTTTTATTAATGTGTCATGAATAGCCATTTGCATGAACAGTCTTTATCTGTATAACAATAAGTAGGTACTCTGCTTTTCCTTTTCAAAGCAATTTGCATATAATAATCAACAGGCCCTGTACATTTTACTTTGACATCATATATTACCTGTACACTATTTTATTGGTACGTTGTTGTATTCATCATTTTCAATTTTCAATATTGATAAAAAAATTGGTAAAGGAGATCGTACGATTTACAAGATTACATGGCGAATTGGGGTTCTGCTGATGTTTTTGAATTGTATAAAATATGTTGTAAAGAGTGATTCAAGGAATTCGGATGAGTAGGGCCAGAATTCCCTAGGTAAGGTTTAGCCGCTGGAGCCGGTCAAAGTGTTACGAAAACCTATGTATTTTAGTACGAGATATAGAAAATCCACGATTTGACCCCCAGGGAGGAGTCGTAAGGAAAAATGACAGGAAAATTTCGTTTACTTTTGCCTAAGGAGTAAAATGGTGGGGTACACTTATGGTGTCATAAGGTCATTGACATCCATGATCTCTACGTTCTGACCTGACCAGTTCAGAAAAACGAAAAATTCAGAAAGATTAGCAGAACCCAAATCTGTGATGTAAATCGTACGATCTCCTTGGTTTATTAGTTAACTTTTTGAGGAAACCAATCGTTTGCAACATTTGAGACAAAACAATTATTATTAGTTTGAAAATTAAAATATACTTTAGTTAATTGCTTGAATGAGACGGTCTAAATTGCAAGACGATTCATGAATGATCAGTCACATTAAATTCTGCATAGGCATTATATAATTTCTATATGCTATCGCATATAGTAGCTAAGCTTTTATGTTTCATATTTTCAAAAGATATGACCTGTATAATACTTAGAAATTATTATTCTATGAAACAATAAAATATCTCTGGTAATGAATGTTTCGATCTTGGTGAGTTTTATTACAATGGCAAAATGCGACTAGATTGGAATAGTAAGTAATTTACATGATATTATTACATAATTGAACACAAATTCTAGTTCATGTTATCAGAACTTAGCGTTAGAGAAGTGAGGACGCTTCTTCTGTTTGGGCTCACCCCAAGGTTTTCCCAATTGATCCATGAAAGTCGGGCAGTTAAATCTAAAAACAACAGAGTTGTGAGTATTGGTCAACCATAATCAACACTAATTACTTTGTGGCATAGCTTTGTCTACGCCACAAATGCCAGCAAAAATAATTTGCAGTTAAAATACTGGAAATGTCATTATAATCTAACCACTGGTATTCCACTCAGATGTTCGGTCACATTTGATCTCTCCTTTGAGACATTTCTCAACGTAAGTCAAAGGGTCGTATTTGGAAACAAGAACTTCTCGTAGTAAAGCAATGTAAGCAATTGCCAGTCGCAAAGTATCGATTTTAGAGAGTCGTTTCTCATACGGAAACGTTGGAACGTGTACCCTCAATTCGTCAAATGCTGAGTTGATGCTGCATAACATTCGGTAATACAAATATCAATAATTAAATTGTTTGAAAATTATCATCAAAGCTGTATTTCATTATAATATCATGTATATATAGGTAGTAACTATTTTATACTGCCACAATCACCCTATCATTCACTTCAACAATTCTTTCGTAATATTATTTACTGTAACTCATTATTTTATGAATGTTGGATATTATGGTGGATTTGTTACAAGCTTTTATATACATATAGGGAAAATACATTATTTACATAATTGCTCGAATATTCCTCCATAAAGTACAAGTATTCTCTATGTTTGTTTAATTTAAGCTTTATACATACACAACAAAACGAACGGTCAAAACAATTGTGAACTCGATTTAGCCTAAAATTAAGAAATTCAAGATTTTATAACGTACAGATGGAGGTGAGCACAGGTCCGGGGGTCAGGGGCAGTCCTATATGACAATATATTTACAATTAAGAAACAAGGGAATATTGTACAATGAATGATGTTAGTTATTTTTAGCAATTTTTTAAGATTAACAAAGAGCACCCTTTCCCTATGCACACCGCACCTTCTTATTAATGACATATAAAGAAACATTTCAATTCAATTATGCAAGAGCCGGAAACTACTGTAGGTGACAATAATACAATACAATGCCTATATAGTATTTGTATCACTTAACATGCCACAAATTAAAAGTTAAGGAAACAAGTCTGTCAACTAAATCAGTTATTCCTTGTGAATTTCGAAATATTATTCTGTGTATAAACATGCGTTGTAGTTTGTGCTTACAGCTACAAACTACCTGTAAATATCCATTTATTTTGACAGATTTTCTTTTTTTGAAATTCAAATCACATACATTGCACTGTTGTCAAGTACTTTACTACTATGATATTTAAGATACCTCAGTGTACTGCTCCTATTTCCTATAAGAATCTATACCTCCCATGACCTATACCAATTTTCTAATTGTCAAATGATTTGAATGAAATTGCATGCATTTTGTAGCAACTGCAACTAACTTGAGATTAGTATTAGTTTAAGGTATCATGTAACATAGTGTCAGTATTATTATAGTACAATACATCCTATAAGTATCCTGACCTGGGCACAGACCTCAGCATTCGTTTCCTAAAACAAAACAAAGACAGAAAACTAATCAGATCTGGCTCGTTGTTCTAATTTGATATTGAAATTGCAATTTTGCATTGGTATAGCTTTATTTTTAATAATAAAGAATTAATAATTTACCTCTCTCGTATATTTGCGGCTTGTCTCTGCACCTTGTAAGGGCTGCCAGGATAATATCCTTCGGTAGGGTCCGGTAGACCATTCATCTCATCTTAAAAACAAACATTATTTCATATACTTTAATTTCTACGGTTTAACAAATATTAACAATTTATTGCAATCGCACTATTAAAGGGCACAAATAAGGAATTAGTAATTAAAATACACATCTAATTGTAAGTACAACTCATCTGCTTATACAAATATATGGTCAAAACTGGCTTGGCAGAATCTTAAATTTTAATAGTAGAGTGAAGAATAACTTGCTAATCGTTGTATGAAATATGTTCACCGTCGTGACGGCGTCGTGTGTCAGAGTAGTTTAGTAGTTTTGATTGGATTTGGTTCGCTCATTGCCCCGAATATTAATAGCTGTAAGCTTGTGTATACATACAATACAAAATATGCCTACTGCAATTACTAAGTACATGAAACTAATACCAGATTCCAACTAAAATTTTAAGTAAAGACTGAAAGAGCAACTATTGTTTGTATTGGTGGCAGCTTGGTATATTACGAGAATGAGAAATTGTGTAAACTAGAGTGTTGTCCGAGTTAGGGCCCCCGTACGGGTTTCGGGTAAACCCGAACTCGTACTGGTTGGCGGGTCGCTGGGCCGATATACATTTCAGGTTCGGACTCAAGGGCGGGCTGTGAGCAAAGGTCTCGCGGGTTCGTGTTGAAATTTTACAGCCCACGATTAACTGGAAGAAGCCCGTACATTTTATTGCGTAACCCCTTATGTTTTGCAATAATATGTAAAATCAATTAGGTATTGTAATCAAACTTTAATGATGCGTGTAATAAAAGTTGCGTGTGAGTGTAGAGTGTAGACATGCATGACGTATGAGTAGAAATATGGAATCTGTCTATGGGCGACTGACAGGCACCTCGGCAGCCCCGTGCATTTGAAAGTGGGTTGGAGATATGAATGGCTTTCTGAAATTTACAATCTGTATCCTAGTTACGGGGGCACAACGGGCCCCACGGGCGGGTTGAGACAGGATGAGTACGGGTTCGGGCCGAGAAAGGATGAGTACGGGTTCGGGCCGAGAAGTGAATTTGTACGGGCCAGGTTGGACCTTTGTTTGAATTTACTACGGTTTCGGGCTAGTTACGGGTTTTGTTGTACCAATATACCACCACCACTTCTCAATTCCTTTGTTCTTTGTGTGTAGGTAGGGTAATGAGCATGATCTTATTTTTACTAGAAAACTTGTATTACATAATGCATAGTATTACCTTTACCTATAGCTTCATGTTAATATTCATACAATCTTGTATTTTTCATGCAATATTTACAAGCAGCAAACTAGTTGTGTAATTTAAAAGTTGAAACGACATCTTGATATTGATAACGTATGAAACCACTTCACTTCATTACACAATAATAGCTGTAGCATAATCTTATATACATACATAGTATCTGATGTTTTGGGAAATCTAGCATGGAGGTATCTGCAACTGTAGGTAAAACAATCTTTGATCGTTTGATCCAAATTAATTTCATTTAATATGGGATCAAAGTATACATCCCAATATAGCGGATAAGAAATTACAGGAATCTCAACATTGTTGATTTTCTACTGATATGACTAATCTGATCTTAGCTGTACTTCTCATTTGTTTGAATAAAGTCCTTCAATTCTTTAACTATCACAAATGAAGATTGCACAGCGTTTCAATTTATGTATTGTCAGTATCACTCTCTGAGTTTGTGAGGATGATATAGGACCAGGACGTGATATTCAAGGAAAACTGTGTGAAATATGTACCAATCCTTCACTAGTAATATCAGTACTATACAGTGCATTGGTACTATACATGTACGTCCTGTTTCATAAGCGAATACAAATTACTATAGGTAGGTAGGTATCTACTCAGAAAACCATTTATAGTCTTATTGTAGACTCGTTGATGAATTATTGTATACGGGTAAGTTGTCATCGCCAAATGATGTAGATATACGAAACAAAATTAGATCTATAATTCCAATCTATGGATATTGGATCTCTTCAGTCACTAAATGAACTAAACAAAAAGTCACCTTAGATTACTGCATTGCATGCCATATGTTGAACAGGATTGTCAATGCAAAACACCCCATAGGAGATACAATGGAGAAAGTAATCTTCTGCCAATTGAATGCTGTCTCATATAACCCTCACACACTCACACAGCTGTAAATCTTATAAAGCCCTCACATACAAAAAATGAGTAAACTACAAAAAGATAATTTTTCAGCTCTGGAAATGGATGGTAGATGAAATAAAAATATTTCATTGCATTATGGTTGACAAGAAAACAAAAGACATAAAGAATTGTAATTCAATCCATTTTAAACTCACCTGTCATGTTATAGTGATGCTGATGTTGTGGTTGTTGTCCCTGCTGATTCTGTACACCCTGTCCCATGTCCATGCGATTGACATTGGCATATGCGCAAGCAGGTAAATCATCATGGTCCAAATCGTCCATGTCTTGAGCTACCCCTCCCGAATTTCCCTGTGATGGATATTGTTGCTGCTGTTGTTGCTGCATAGTATTTTGACCAGAGTTTTGAGCACTGTTTTCAATATTTTCTTCCAAATGTGTGTGATGCAAATGTAAATTTTGGTTGAGTAAATGATGCTGTTGTTGCTGTTGCTGCTGCTGTTGATGTTGCTGTTGAATATTATGATGATGATACAAGTTTGTCTCGTAGTCGATTTCCAAAGAATTGGTTGGAGAGGAATTGGGATTTGTGTTTGAGTTGGAAGAAGTGGTTGTAGACCTTGGGTGAGATTGAGTGTGGGTGGATTCGGGATGAATGCGAAAATGGCTATAAGCCGAATCCATGGTGTCCACACGGCTTTTTATGTGAATGATGAAGTGAGTGGAGAGACGAGGAGGAACGTTGATTGTTATGTTATATATTACACTTATTATAAAGGGAGAGAAAGACGGAAAGATGAGAGCCAAGTCAATCTATTATTGTATATCACCTCTTTCTCTCCACTCTACACGCCGACAACGTTTGGGTGCAGGCTTCCTTGTTGTTGGCATATACCACCAGTATTAGCTATTTGTAGTTGAGCAAAGTGTGGAGGTATTCTCCCGAGCTCTTTTCCTTATAAATCCTGTATGGGTGTATGGGTGTATAATATTGTAATGTTGTAAGTTATATATGGAGGTGAAAAGAGCCCAGACGACGAGAAATGGAGAGAGAGAACGACACTAAACGACGAGAGACCACGAGACCACTCTTCTATACTCTCAAAGAATATTATGCGATGTGAACTCTCAGACAACTCAATTCAATTCAATTCTCTGGACGAAATGAGATGCTGGAATTGGATCTGCCTCTCTTCCCTTGTGTGTGTCTGAGTGTTTTGCTGCTCTCTTATCCGGATTTTCAACTCCAGTCAAGCCAAGTTGAATTCAAAGGAGAAAATACACAGGGAGAGAGAGAGAGAACTTAAAGCTTTATTTTAGAGTGGAGCGCTCGTGAAACGTTCACGTTGCCTTAACTTTGTAAAGGAGAAGAAAACTCTGAATTTGACTTTGGTTAAGCTTTGGTTGAGTTTCTAACTGGAATACCATTAACTGGAAATGAATGGAATTGACACGGCAGGACGGATGGTCTTGACATCCAAAATAGAATTTAGCTATAGGCCGCTGCTCAAGTGAGATTCACTCGCTTTAGTTGACTCTTCCGTAGTCAAACTCCCTGTAGTCCTTTCACCCTTCACTACTAGCCCGTTTTATACTTCCTTAAGGACTGCCTCTGACACATACATAGCATATGCCAATGCAATACTCACATAATATCCTTACTTTTACCAGCCAAAAGTTTCTCCGTGTAAAACAGTCCAAATACAAATATATACACTCCATGTATGTATTTTCATCTCCTACTGCAAAAATATTCTGTATGTGTGTTCAGTGCTTGCGATTCGTTTCATATATTTGTAGTAGCACTCATGTAAAAGTGTGTTGATATAATTCAAGCAGCATGAAAAGCTATCCGTACGTTTTGTCTACTTTCACACACATCGTTGAGTTATAAGTGGTGTAGGGACAGTTTCAGTCTACGGTATGCTGGTACTTAGCTTTTAGATTAGATATACGTATAATTTTGTCACATTTCTTGTTCCTAAATATTATTAGGACCTACATGAAGTTGATGAAACCCAAACTGAATTGTGCACCTACTGGTTCGTTTTGTTTCCGTATATTACAAGTAAGTTTAATACGGGTTTGAATGGAAGGATGAAGGCTTACACGCAGAGAGAAAGAGGAAGATTAAACGACTTTACTGGTTGTAGCGACGAAACACGCCCTTCACTTGACTCTTGTTAGGGTAAAGGGACGGATTGGCTCCGGGTGAAAATCTGTGCACGCCTCTGGGAGAACTGCACCAAATTGTTTTCCTCGTATTTTTTCCCCTTGTATCACACTCCTATAGCTAGACATGTTTATAGATATGTAATATGTAAGATCATTCACAGAAAAGGTAGCGATAATAATTATAGTGATGGTTTGGCAATCCCAATGTGACTAAACTTATATACTGACAAGGTATTAACAAGTTTACTTTCTCCATGTTTATAAAACAATTTTTGATGAGTTTTGGCAAATCTGTAGAAAAATAATTGTTTTAGTCTCAAATATAACCAAACTAAATAACAATTGTTCACATAAAAATTGCACTTTCACTAATATACTTCAGATTTAAGTGTAGAAACTTCACTATAAAGATGATTCATTTAATTAGCTGGTTTGCTAATAGTGTTTAGAATAAAACCGATTGAATAAGAATATGCACTGATATTCATATCTGACCTTTAAAAAAATTCACTTAAGTTGTTTATAAGTTAAATGTAGGTATTTTTACCGTACTTTACATTTTAACTGGAAGTATTAAAATGATTTTGCGAAATCTTATAGCTTTCGTATAAAAGATTGTCAAAAAGGTAAAAGCATTTTTGTGAAAGTTGACAATGTTGACAAATATTTAGGTAGGTATACTAAAGATAGTAAGTTTTAAAGTGTGGAGTAATAATATGCTTGATAAGGCAGTATAAAGCTGAGATTTCAACTATTTTAGGTATATATCTGTATATAAAAACTTATTTCGGCATTATAGGTTATATGTATGTACATGAGTCCAGTAAAAGCGACTGGAAGGCAGAGGCACCGTAAGGAATGCAAGTGACAGGAAGGCGGAGAAACCGGAGGAGTTGTTTATGAAGAACATGCGAGACCCAAACGAAATCCACTCAGCGTGAAAACTATTTCACTTTACCAATCTTCACTGTCAACTCCAGACTTTCTTTTCATCCCTTGTATTCTTGTATTCTACACCAATCCAGTCTAATGTCCTTCATTGCAGTACAGGCTTTATTATTCAGCCAGCTCTGTGTTTATGCCATGAAGTGCATTTTTATGGTTTCCTCGGATGCTACTGTAGGAAACTGTTATGTTAAGAGAAACATAAAGTCCGGTGCTTCTACTAATGAAGTGGATTATCATTATTACCTGCACTACAATCTACAAAACTTAACTTACAACTACAAGATAATACTTATGAAACTCGAAAATAGTTTTTTAATAGTAAGCTTCGATTATGACCTGTTATTATTCTCCAGTTCAAAGTCTCCACCTTTGTCTTATTCTAACCTAACCTGCTTAGTGAATGTAGGTAGCTATTTTAACTTTAGATTTCTGGGCAAGGTGGTATGGTGTACATGGGGTAGGAAATTGCCCCCGGTTAACTTACACTGGAAATATGGGACTATTTTGGCCTCTCACTATATACGCTAATTAATACTAATACATACTTTAATATATGTTATGCTGGAGTCTTTATGATTACCATTTGTGTGTACGACTGTGATTAGTTTTGTGTATTAATAAAATTACTGTTTCTCCCTTAGGGACCACTTCATTACTATTTACTGATAGGGTAGCGGTTTTTGGCTGAACGGAACGATAAAGTACTTTTACTTGATTGTTCTACACAGGTAATAAAATGTTACATACATAGAATATTCCAGTCAATGTATGCGTTGGTATGCTATGAAGAAATACCAATACCAGTACAAGAGTTATTAATGCAGAATGGAGACTCTATGACCAATCCAACACAACTATTTACTTTCAGTTGGTTGAGTTTTCTGTTTGCGATTGACTCGACACTTTTGCTTTCGGACGCCCCCATATCTGATATCCAAAACTCGCAAATAATCAACTCAGGAAGCTTCTGTTTATTTTAGCCAATGCATCGTTCGATAAGAAAAAATCCGTACCTCTTTTCAGCATCTCCATTCAAAAAAAATCACTAAACGTGACCAAACCTATAAGTTTGGAACTTATTGTCCTTCATATTACAGACAAAGATTTTTCATTGTCTAGTTGGGCTTTTGCTCCTCTCAAGTTCTCTCAAGAAGTTTCTAGAATTATTTCGAGTAAATTTTTCCTCCCTCAACCAGGATCATCTATCATTTCACAAATTACCAGTATTTGTTTTTTAGGAAAACCCACGCTAGCGATGTTTTCCAATCAAAATTATTTAAAAAATTGCTAAACCGTTTCTTTTAACGACTTGCCTACTAAAAAGGAAGCTCTTCCTGAATGTAAAACATTTTTATTGAATATCAGTATTCACATTCAGTGAGGAGTCACCATTGGCCCAAATATGAATTGCGAAATATTGAAAATTATGTGGGCCGATTTTTAAATTACACTCTCGTTTTTTAAACCACAATATCTCAGGAAACATTAGTTCCTCAACATCAATGTATTTTTTTTCTGAAACACAATTGGTTAGGGAATCATTTGGTATGCATATCTTATATAATCCTTCCCCAGTTGGGGAGTAGGAGCATCCCAAACTTCATTTTTCTTAATTCTTGAACCTCACTATACTACGAACATGAGAATATGAATATTCAAATCAGTGTGTATGTATGCACTTAAAAAATCACATACTGACATGAAACAATCAAAAGTGTTGATTTATATCAAAACCTTTTGGGCTTTTGACAACCCTTTCTAGTTGAAGAAAAATAAGTGATTGTACATGAAAAGTTATCAGTGCCTTGAACTCAACTACCATCAACCATATCATCATGTTCAGTTTGAATGGTGTCAGAAGACGATAATGTGTATGTTTATAATAATATCCCGTATTATCTCCCCACGTATATGAACACAACATGACAATTAAATGCGTAATAGTAAGGTTATCTGCATCCGTCGACTTTGGGAGACCTATTGAAAAAGTGGCGAGATTAGGGTGATGATGATTGTGTCGTGTGGGTACTTCAATGCATTCTTTTCCATCCACTATATAGCTTAGCTTTCAATACAGCTCCCTTGCCTTGTATTCTCCCTGTATTTACCACTTCTCTCCTTAACACTACACTATCCTCTAATACAAACACTACCCTTAAAACTGGATCATCCTACTTCTAAACTGTAAACACTTTGTGTACAACCAAACCAACTATGTATATTCTTCTACAGAATCTACCTATACCAGTAACACACTCACCTATCCAATATAAAATATTCTTCTATGCCATATACATAATAGCCTTTATAATACAATATAGCTTCTTTGCTGCAGCACAATAAAAGTACACTGAATAATAAAGTCTGGTATTAAAGTAACTGTCTATAACAGTGAATGTGTGTATATATACATAGGGATGCATACTTCGATGCAGGGAACGCTGAAGGCTCACGCTGAAATCAGAAAGGGATGTGGTTTGGTTTTGTTGTGTATTGTAGTGCTTTGACTGAAAAGGATGTATGTACACAATGTAATAATCGGAACAGAAAGCGAAAAGTGGAGCTATGGGAATGGGACGTAAGTTACGGCACGCGACAGTCCATGGACAGGAACAAGATGCTTTACATCATCATGTCACCGACCCAAATTGAGATTTCACGGCCTGTGGCCTGTTTGTAAATACTTGCTGTGCGGCTTTCCGTTTTACACTTTGCCATTCATCCCATCTTCCCTATTACGCGTGTGCCTTTACAATTCTACTCTTCAATTGTTCCGTCATCCTTTCCCCATTTCCATACTTGTGTGTCTTTAGTTAAAAAGGGAATACACACATTGACACATACATGTAGTTTATATACGACTTTTGCATGCATGTTTCAAGTACCGCGTTCAAATACCCATTACAACAATTAAAGATGAGGATGCTATTTATAGTAACGCAATGCTTATGGCTGTATAATAAAAGTAGTACTTTATATTTTATACCTAGCTATGGTCCACTGTAATGCAGGATAAACAGAATGAGTCGATTTTCCGCATCACTTATTCAAAATTGTATTTGCTCATCTATGGATTTCAACTTGTTCTCTTTTCATTCAAAACTGGGAATGAGTTCAACGCGAATGACTGGGACCCACGTTCGATCTTCGTGCAAATAAAATTTTCGTTTCATAAGCAATGCAGAGATTCTCATAATGCTTTACACTACACCAGAACTAAGAATGGAACCAAAGACCGAGATTGATGTGTCCACAAAGTCTGCGTATGTACCATTATGTGGGTTTACTTTATTGCCGTAACGTTATGTGTGAAGTGTGGACTTCAGTGATAAATTCTCAAAAACGCTACTTCAGGCTTCCTTGGATAACTTTATATACCTACCTCTACCTAGACTACCTACATTATTTTATTGCTACACTAATATGCTAGGAACAAAACATAGTGCTGGTCTGCTGGTGTAGTTGTCACTTGTCAGCAATTTATATATGGATGTATATACCATGTACTCTATATGTTATATGTACTTTTGAACTTTGATTTCGTAATATTATACGCATGAAAATAAATTACCTGACTGAGTATAGGTATAATATATCGGTAAAATACAGATAGATGGGCGATGAAGTTTGAAAAAAATGCCAATAAATGAACTGTTTTTATAGCTGCAACTTTTTTTATTAAAATATAAACAAAATGGTATTTCAATTTTTTAGTAAACATTTTATCCGCATGTATAACATCATTATGCACAGTTAGTTACCTATAATATACATAGTCTATATTATTCGTAGTTGAAATATGTAATATAGTATAATAATATGTAATAAGCAATAAATGATTAAATTATATTGTCACAAATATTGAGTTGAAATCAAAACTAGTAAATAATGCTTGGAATTTATATGCGTTAGTAATACAATTAATTGCAATTAGTGATTAGGGGTTGCCCCCTCAATCTAAGTTAAGATTAGCAACTTTATTGAAGAAACAAAAATATGCGATTCTCAACGTTGTTACCTTGCGAAGAATATAGATTGAGAAGAGCAAACCAATTAAATCTGTTATGCTATTGACTATGACTATAGTAGCATCACGATGATCATTGTTGAACTCTACAACACTTCAAAGTATCAAGTATGTATATTGAATTCGAAAGTTGCATTTTCAATTCCAGACATTAAGCAATATTCAACATAGTTACGTTACTTATTTATAGCGATGGTCATGGTATTTTCAGTCAAAAATAATTAAATCACAATTCACCACCACATAATAAGCGTCCTAAACTTTCTCGCTACGTTATACTCAAAAAATATATATATGCAAATCTAATTTCATTATTTATTATTCATAACTTTCATAAAGGGGTTGATTGAGCCTTAAAGCTTTATTCGTCGAGTCTTATTTCTTTGTTAAATTTTAATCTCTCTTGATCCACTTAGTGGTTAAATGTTTATTGAAATGGTGAATGATTTATAATGCACCAATCAATCTATGTATATATCCAGGTTTGTACTTAAGTAAATAGTGAATTCTAGTCTCAAAGGCTGTCTCAATGGTCTGAGTAATACTGCTCTGGCGACAGTGGCACCCATGAAAAACAAGCCTGGAGCAGGTTCCCATGATAAATATATGAACCACTTACGCCACAATACAGTCATTATTATAGGAACAAATTATGCGAAATACGCCCAGCTTATTGAACGAAATTATTCAAACTCCAGTTTGCGTTACGAATAGGTACTTTACACTCACACGCCTCATTGACTTCCAGTTCGATACAATTACATGGTTTGTAACACTCAATACAATAGCGCAAGGGTGGGTATAGAATATAAAGAAGGGTCTGGTTTAGTTTGACTTGTTATGTGGATGAGGTTCATCGAACAGTTCTTTACAAACTGAGTATAGAGTGTCTAACATTGAGTATGAACATGAACATAAACTACTGTATGTCTACTTTCCCAGGCTATTAAGTAATCATTTCTTAGTGATTGCTACATTGCATACAAGCTCTGTTTGTTTGTATCACCAATCACTGAAATCTGTCAACATCGACCTTTCTTATAAATTGTCTAAGAAAATTATGTATACATGCATTTTGAATTTTAATTTACCAAATCTAAATTAACTTGAGATTTTAGCTTTTATATTCAAACTGTTAAAATTGTAATACCTTAAACGGTGAAAATTGTAACGATCATTATTATATCTATCTGCAGTCTAACAATTCTCAAGAGATTCTATTGTTTGTGATTCCTTTTTAAATAAACCACTACCTAATCAATTCTAAAAGATCAAAGACGAATGAAGAGCAAGCAAAAGCATGAAAAGTGCATAAATGGATTTGTCAAAGACAGATCATTGACTTTAAATACAAATACTTCACAATTAACGTACGTACAAACAACTTGAGATTAGTAAAAAAAGTAGCAATTAATTTTAAATTATATTATTGAATGACAACTCACAAACGGAGTACAAAATCTGTATTGCAATACCGAGAAATAATACTTATATGTTAACTGATACCAAGAAGATTGTGTAAGTTGTAAATACGTATAAGAATGTTTTGGCATAAGAATTAAGCTGGCCACCGCCAGTCTCTGTGATCCAAATCACCTCCTGGGGGCGAAGGTGAACGTGATGGTAACCTTCCCTTTGGGGTCCCTCGACCGATATTGTAGGTTTTGGCAGTCTTAGGCAGTGATGATAAAATTGACAAGTCGTCAGAAGTAGATTTCCAACTCCAGTCGGGTCTCAAGTGAATTTTTCGTAGTGGTTCATTTGCATTAGTATTGCTAGATGATGAAGTGGAGTTGTTTTCCGAAATTGTGCTCAACCAATCAGAGTTATTAGTGGGCAATTTTTTCTTTGTCATTTTTTCGAGTTTTGCTAGGGACATAGCATAAACGCTTTCTCTGGCCTGACAGTCTTCTCTCTTAAACATTCCCATTATTTTTAGTCGTGTGGAAGAATCACTGATTTTCCAAAGCTGTTTAAATAAATAATAATAATAAGAACAGATATTGAATTGAATAATATTGAAGCTTGATAATTCAATACAAGTGTAATTAGCGTAGCGTAGGCGTAATTGTGCATATTGCTTTTAAAAGGTAACTGGTAAAGGTTTGATAGTTGATAGGTAAAATAATAATTAGTAAGTAAGTATGTGATATTTAATTTGTATATAGATATTGGATACATACCTCGATTTCAAATCCAAAGTATTCTATGATTCCGAAGATTTTAGGAGGAAGCTGAACACAACGATGACAATAATTTACCGATTGAATTGTTTCCAGAAACTTTTTCTCGTTTTCTCCTCTTCCGAGTGAAGGTCGGTCAACAGTTGCACCAGGAGGTATGTCATAGCTACATCCTAAATTATTGTTAAGCTGTCTTTCAGAAAATGTATCATTTTCTGTCCCCGGCGGGCGAGGTTGGTTCGGACGTGTATCGATTCTATATTGATAATTCACTGGATCATAAACCTCTTCAGTCATTCCCGTTCCTGGAGGTTCTGGCTGTGCAAAAGATTGTGATATTTGACGTCCTGTTTGATTATATTCTGGCTGTCCATAATCTTCAAACATTTGTAATCCAGACTGATCTTCCGGAGGTGAATATTCGAGTCCAGTATACCCAGTTCCCATGAACGTAGCTGAAAGTGGATTCGGTAATAACAGTGGAACAGAGCTAAGCATGAAAGGATTGGGGCTGGCTTCACTAACATCAGTATTTTTCATCACATTTTGATTAACACTCGTTTTCTTAACAGCAGCTTCATTTTTTTGTCTTTCTTTCTCTACAATAACAATTATCACACATCAAAGTGGCAACTCAGTGTTAAACTACTTAGAAGGGAAGTAAATGAAATTGTTGAATGATTAAAGCTAACAGTAAACTATCTCTGGGGAAAAAGTAAAACAAAAGTACCTTCTTCAATTACAGTCAACTTTTTCAATGCCTCTTTAAATGCTAACTCTTTCGATCTGTTGGGTGCCGCGTAGCCTCCATACACCTTGTAAACTTTTTTACCATCAATAATCTGAAAGAAAATATTCAATTTAGATTACAATTGAGTGTTAAGTACTGAGCTTTATGCTAATTAAGTATATAAGAAAAAAACGGTTTTATCTTTATAAAGTTTTTTTAACCTCAACAACTACGCAAACTACTTCACGCCCATCTTCTTCTTTTTTCTTTAGTTTGTACCAACTCGCAGTAAATTCAGTATCTAATATCCTATCAAAAAACATTGCCTCATTCATCTGCAAATCATTTTCTCGCTTTTCGTCAGAGGCTGAATTTTTAAGACTTTCGTTGACCACGGGGAGGATGGTTTGAAGTTGATATTGCGGGACAGTAGGCTGAGCTTGAGCAACAATTCCAAGATTGTTGTGGACCAAGCTGAGCCTGTTTACTGGCACAGTGGTTTTAGCTTGAGCAACAATTCCGTGCATGTGGGCAAGACTATCCTTAGATGATGTAATTACATCATTTTTTTGGGTGTCAACTGCTATGTTAACTAACGTATTGTTTGGCGATGAGTTATTAGAATTGAAGCTCGAATATCCTCCATTTGAATTTGCATGTGGTAAAAACCTTTTGGGTCGCAAATAAGATCGTTTACTAGAAATCTCTGCATATTCCCTCACACCATCACTGTCGTCCAGTCGACATCGTAAAATGCGTTGAACAGGAGACCGAGGTCTTCCATTGACAGTCTTCGAAATATTACTCGCTTCAGCGATGACGACAGAATCATACGTGTTTCTAGGACTGACATCTTCTCCAGGTACCGGTGGTGGTGCGTTTAACATGTAATTACTGTTCGGGTAAAAGTTTGCTTGTTGTTGTCCCGCATTGTAGGTGTAATAATTATAATACGCCCAGCTGGCGTAGTTATTTTCTGCAGATTGCCCATATTGGTTAGCCGGATTATATTGATAAGACATCGTAGGCTTCGCTTATTGACTCAATGTCGGCAAAAATCCCACTTCAACTGAAATTAACGGAAAAACTGTCAGTAAATACACGAAATAGTCACAATTATGATCAAAAGTCCAAAATAGAAACTTATAATGTTTGGGTAGATTCGAAACTTACCTAGACTCAAATTAAACCGTACAATCAACAATGTCCAACTGCTAAATTCAAAATTGTTACACTACCGACCGTCTGCTGTAAATAAAAACACAATTAATTAGTCAATTAATTAACTACTTAACATAATCAATAATAGCTGACTGGGCAAGGATAGATGCAGAAATTCGGGTTGGAATACTGAACTATCATCTGTTTTCGAATGATGAATGATTTGAAAATATTAAAAAATATGAAATATGTATATTGACTATGTATTTGAATTCGGAAGATTAGTAATGCTTATTGCTGTGTCTATAGTGGCAAACCTTGAATAAAGGTCAACTTTCACGACAACTACAATACAAACAAAGCCGACTGAAATGAAATCCGATAACGAAAAAGTTACATTCTTTCGATTTGTTTCCAAGATTTCCAAGAATTTGCTTACCTATGACTTATTTCTGATTTTGGTTGATCTTGCTAATTAATGCTGAAACGTTTATATTTTGTATTATTTTAATTATAATGTTTTCCCATTTTTGATTTTAGTAAATGTTGAATGTATTGTGTCAACTGTACAAGACAACCGCACTCTCGTCTCATGTGTCCCGCAATCTCAACATCAACCAGTCCCGATTCCAGATGAGATGAGATGTACAAACAAATGCATACTTTTTGTATTTGTTGTCAGAGATCGAGATCCCCTTGATGCTACATCAGTTTGGGAAGACGAAGTTAGTCAATAGATGAAGATGAAGTACATTTAATATTAAATGGTTATTAATTATGTGATTGTAGGTAATTTTTATTCATTATCATAGTCCGAAACCTCTATGCTTGTCGTTCCTGTTGACCCGGGTAGCTATTGGCCGAAATTTTGACCCACCCTGGA
>JAQFYB010002926.1:0-21796 GCA_034694085.1 Pogonognathellus longicornis | reverse complement strand
GACCCGAACCCAACCCTAGCCCCATAGGGTTGGGCCAACCCTAGGGTTTCGGGTTGGGCTAGACGCTCTAGTAGGTATGTATGTAGTATGTACGTGAGCGTATACAACTCATGGCTATCTTTCTTACAGTATTTATTATCCTTACGAACAATACACACATAATATACCGCACGTAGAACGATGCAAAATTCACTGATACGACTAATAATTCACATCGTAATCTTAGATACTTGCAATAACGTAGAACACTTAGGCACTTGACTATGTAGCACTTATACTAGAGCAAAGAGCACATATGCGTCATCAGAAGAAATCCTGAAATACATTTGCACTTGTTTTGACTTTAATGTAGTTGTATAGAACACAACTACTCTCGCAGAAGCTTGCTTATAAAGTACATGCTAATTGGGAAGCGGTTTCCAGGTCAGAATACTTATCGCATCATCGCACCGTTACAAACAAAAATGATTGCTCTGCTTGCTCTACCTTCAGACTCGTACTTTTCTTGTAGCAGACCTCTCACACCAAAGATCTATAATACTATATGGGAGATTTAGACTGTGATTGTCAAGCATTGTCTATCCGCATGATTTTCTATCTATTTTACAAGTGTAACTCTGCATTCTATACAGAATAGTGTATGAAGTTTGGTATAGGTGTATCACGCAGTTGAGTGTACAGAGACAAGACAAGTCTCCATGTTTTAATATCAAATACATTGTTCTTAATAATAATAAATTGCTAAGAGACAGTTCAGTGTACTCGCGGGAGATAAAATACTAAACTCGTACAGAAATGATTTATTTACCTACTTCAACTATAACTATGTCTCATTATTAGAAAAGAAACGCATGTTCATGTGTAGGTATTTACTATTTGTTCGCTTTATAGGAAAATGTAACTGTCAGGAGCTTAGTTTACTAACATGGTACATTCTGGATGTGTATAGTTTGTACACTTGAGTGAGTGTATGTAATGCTAATATTTGTTCATGTGGTGGGCTATGGCTCTTCTGGTATTCTTTTGTTGTGAATTTGTCGAGTCCTACTTCTGCAGCATAAACCTCTATGCTCGTATGATTTCTTTGTCTTATTTTCTTCAATATCTCTCTAATTGTAGTTGTGAATGAGTCATTTAAATTCGAGAATTGCTTGACATGAATGAAAACCCGATGCTTTTTATAGGTGAGAACTTGCTACCTATTTACAATCCATCTTGCTACTCCACTGCTCTTTTTGCTACTACTAGGAAACTACAATACATACTCCCCATCCACAAAAATGCATAGTATGTGTTTGTAAATAGCTGTGCGTGTATCTATGCCGTTTACAAGTTGGAATTTTAGTGTTTTACTCGCACCTACTTGTTTGTTGTGCCGTACTATGCTCTATTCTTATGGTTTTGTAGTAAAGATAGGAATACTACTCTGTTTGCCGGTGTGTATGTAGTGGTGAGTGTAGAACGACGAATTTTTCCCACGAGAGCTATAGAAAAACTGTGAGCAGCATGAATTGTCATGTTACTGTGATTTTTCTTATGACAAACTCTGATAAACTTAACTAAGCTATAAACTTTAAGTCATCGTACTACATGTCAGTGCAATTTGTTTTGCGAAAAATCTGTATCGCCTCTAATTTTATCCAGTTGATTACAAGCGCCTTCGCACTTTATGTTCACTCATTGTTTTTCCTGTTGTGTATACGAGGGCGGTGACTCAAACTCAACTTATCGTGTAGGTATGCAAATGAAAAAAAATGTAAATTAGAAGAAAGTGAAGTTCCTTCTTGTTTTCTTTTAATTGTAATTACTCTATAGATAGGTGGAGCTCTTGCTAAACGAAAATGAAGATTCCTAAGGCTACAACAATTTAATGAAATGTGCCTTACTTGTATACAACAATGCCAGTAGTAAGTTGCATATTAGTATTGCAATGATGATGGTGCATGCACATTATTATGCACAATTTATTAATATATTAACTGTTAACTATTATACTATGCAAGTAACACACGACTCTTTTGGTGTATACGATTGACACGGAAAGGTTGGTTTGTAAACAACGTTTGTTTTGACTAAAATGACTGAATGAGATCTAGGAAGCCATAGCAAAAGCAAAAAGCGAGCTAAAGGAAAACGAACTATAAACATTGTGTTAATAATGAGATATTCGGATGCAATAAACGAAGCAATGAGGACTACCGACAGTAAAGAGTTGAAAACCAAAGCAAACCTGTGACAATACCTGTAGACCACAACCTCAAAATAATGTTTGCCTTAAGAATAACATTGTGGTCTGGCTTACTATATATAACATGGCAGAGTCTGTGGTGTGGTCTCCATACTTTGCTGATTCTCTGAGTGAAGTATTGTATGTAGTGTGGGCATATTATACTACACTATAAGTATATGCAATGCAAATACCAGAAATCATTATATTCATGAGACTCTGCTTGTTTAGTGGAAAAGAGCACAAAGTGCATCAAACCAAGCTTAGCATTACCACACTAAACATACAAGTAAACTAGCACTAGTTCCAAGATATAGAGTATGTTCAAAAATAGTTCCTTCCTGCTAAACACTTACAGTAAAACACACGCTAATAATAATTCTACAAAAGGCAATCTGCATGAATTAGTTTTTTAGCATTGAGCGTACGAAAATATTGTATGCAGGTACCTAATGTTCTTTTACATATCTGTAGGTACTATTTACTATATATAGTTATGTTTTGTATAGGTATAATTTGTATTACAATTGATTGAGTCCTTTTGCTCAACTCTCGTCCACCCTTTTCAATCTCATTATGCGCCAACGGGTATTTCTGTTGTTTCTTTCACAAAGAACTGCATTAATTATAATAGGAATTGTATAGAGGCTCACTTGTGGGATGGTACAATTTACTTGTTACCATTATACGTATGTTATGTTGCTAAAGCTGTCACTCAAAATTTATCACTTTGTCTTTTGCAAGGTTCAGATTGTTTTCGATTGTCAATTGTTTTCTGAATGAGACGAAAGAAAGAAAGCAAAACCTAATGTAGAGTTTACTCGCATATCAATGCCAATTCCCAACTCAGTAATGAAGCGTGTACCGAGAGTGATATTCATGAATATGTAGACAACTTGCTCTTTTTCTTTGAGAGACACATTTGCATACATTTCTGTATCTCTGCCAGTATCTTTCAAGATATATTCTATTAGCGTGGAAATACGTGTCATGACGGAATAAGAGCCGATAATGTGAATCTAGATTCAAATCTTAACCAGAGCCACCCAAAGTTTGACCCCTTTAACTTGTCATTGTTGGTATTATTTAGTCACCTAAAATTCTATAGACATACTGCTACAACGGCAAATATTATAATGAAGACTTTTCAATCGGCATTTGTACAGTTTACATCTATATTGCAAATTTATACGCAAAATATAAATGCAACATTTTAGAGTGTCACCTAAAGCCATATTATACACATTTTATTACAAAAAGTTGTCATATTAATATTATAATGTTGTGTTTTCCTTTTGCTTCAGTGTATAGCTATAGCTATACGAACGAAAATGTCCCACCTAACAGAGATACAATATACTATGCTACAGATAATTGTAATATGAAAAACGTTGATTAGAATTACAATACGATTCATTAACACTACCATTTCCAGCGTTGCGTTGGTTCATGAAGTATGTAGCAAAACAAAACCGGAGTGAGTGCAAAAACTTTTACAAATACCATAAAGCTTACTAATGAAATGCATAATATACATTATTGTTGGGTTGGGATACTCATTACCACAGTAGGTACTTACAGAGTGTAAGCTTGCATCTGCACAAACAACAGATAAACGCAAATATATATAGAGAAAAGATATTAGAGCGTTTCCCAAGACGTGGTGCGGTATCTTTAATGGGCTACAAATTGTACGTATAGTAAGAAAGAAGCTACGATGTAGGTATAAGTTGACTAGGTTGAAAATGTTACGTGCACGTAGTGTTCCATAGTAAAAAAGATGGGTAAAGTTACACAGTAATTAAAGCATGAAGTCGTAAAACTACAAGCAACTACTAAAAGGTAAAATGAACCACAAAAAACGGTATCAGCAACTCAAGCTCCGTTTCTGTCACCAATTCTACATCTGTCAGCGTCTCATACACACATTTATGCACGATGAAACATACAGTCACAGAAAACATTAACTGACGATGAGTTTTGTTCAGCTCATTCAGTCGCAGATACGAAAATGTCAACTACTAATACGACTGTGAACTCAAATGAGTTTGTAGCATCTACAACTATAGACAACGTGTCATACCATGGTGTATCTTCATCGTTTACTAGTACAAAATCCTTACTGTACCTAGGACAAGTCTACTACCAAGAAATATTGTAGTAATGCTACAAGTTTAACTAGCGAGCGAAACCAAGCCTTGTTTTGCTACTTCATTGATTTCTCATTCTCCAAGAATAACACGACAGAAACTGCTAGCATTATTTTCTGTTATGCTAACTCTCATGTATTATTTATCTTATCATCCTAAAACGGAGCGGAAATCTTTGCAATATTATAACACAAGACAATAACGTAAAGGTACACAAAGCCATGTGTACCTTTGCGTCAACAAGTTAACCTGAGAAATAAATCTTACGTTATTTTGATACGGCTTTATCTACCAAGTGACCGAGTCATTCCATCTGTATTATATTATCCTTATAGGAAATAATAAACTGTTCTCTTTGATATCTTAATACAAATTGTAACATTTTATTACACACCAACATTACTAATTCTTTGTACCTACCTACCTATATACTACTACTAGTTAATACTGACTGACAAACTGACACTAGTAATCTTATTTAATCCTGCAAGAGTTACAAGATTTCTTTTCTGCTAGTACTGTAGAGTATACTAATGACAGTAATGACTCATATAATGACTAATCCATATTATCTTTGACCAGAATTGCATCACATTTACTCTGTTGATTGTAGGTATGACGAAAGAAAAAAGTAAACAAATAGAAATCATTTACTAACTACGTAGTGTATTTGATGGCAGTAAAAGAGCATTACTTTATCCAGGAGTTTTACTACAATGCTCTAATCTGTAATGTAGTAATGCAATCTTGCTATAAAAGGTATAGCACACTAGTAGCGACAAATGCATTCAATTCATCACCACCCTTACTTTACTGTATGTAGTATGCCTATATATTACAAGAATTCCATTAGTTAGATAATCATTGTCTAGTAAGATTCCGTCATTGACATCAGTTCAAACAGAGAAGGTACTTTATCTTTTAAGGTATACAGACTCTTGGTTGGATAGATTTTCTTAGTCAAAGTACAACAAGCACTTTGCAAGGAGGTAGTATATAGGCAATAATAATAGTAAAACTCTCTAATCGCATGCAGTCTTTCCTTAATTCAAGGCAAATCTGAAGGAAAGTGCATATCTTAACACAAATGCCCCATGCTTTGTCAAGACACAGTGGTGGTGGTTTGTGTGTGTTCTTTGTTTTCCACTAGTCCATTGCCTACGCTCCTGACTAACTACTCATTTTATTCTTTGTAGCACTTCAAAGAAAATGTTCAAAACAAAAGATGCACGTATACTACTAAATATAAAACCAAAGAATGTATCAAGTACCTATAATATTATAATACAGGTGAGTACAGTGCATATCATCATTGTAGCATGTAGCATGAATGTATCTCTCTGTGTAATTCATTGTCTATGGTAAAAAACGCATTACAAGTACACAAGTAATAATAATGTCATGTCCCTTGCTTACACTTTGTACACTGAAAGATTAGCTTATACTACTGTACTACTCCTAGATTTTGTTATGTATAAAACAAACGGAAAATACATGTTGCTTACTTCATACTGTTAGTTACATAAACAAATAATAGTCATAAATGCTATGTAATGTGCATAATGTAATGAAATAGCTATTAATTTAACAAAGTTGCTTTAAATGACAAAATACATGAGTAACTTGCTAGAAAATGTAGTAAAATATTATTGCCTCTATGTAGTAGCATGCTGCAGGTGTCATGTAGTCATGTCATAATAGAACAAACATTAAAAGTAAAAGGATTTGACTGGGAAACCAGTAGCGGACTAATGCTTTTAAAGCACAGTTAGTATTATATACTAGAGAAATTTAATTCATAAACTCATTAAGGAAAAGGAAATCATATAAACAAAATGATCCAAGTTTTGCATACTACAACTTGTACTATTACTGTACCTTGTGTATAGTAAAGCCAACGCAATGTTTACGACTGTGTTTATATGAATAGATCCTGTACATGATTTTCCATTAAGGAATTATACCCATGAGATCTTCAAATCCTAGCTTATACTAAATTGTGTGATCTTGTGATGATGATGCATGGAACATTCTGTAATTCTGTTTTCTTTCGTGTACGTGTGTCTACTTACTTTTGAATTTTCGTTGTTACGTTTATCATTAAGGTTATTCTACTTTGTTATTCAATGGATTTTGGCACGCTGCTTGTGACTTTAGGTATTATTCATCACTTGGTGATGAAGATTACATGATCTTATCATCAAATACTAAACATCTTTGCTAGTTTAAATTTTAAGTGAAGGTAATCCGTGCAAAAGTGCTTCTTCGTTGTTCATCTCATTGTATTTTTGTTTTAATTTAGTTACAGAGAGATGCTATCGCTGTAATTAATTACATAGCACAGTCATGTCGATTAATTTCAGATTTAACTGACAATAATTAGACATATGATTAATACAATTGTGCGAGCTTAATTGCTAATTATATTATGGGAATGATAATAAGTGAGATGAGGATGACTTACTTTTAGAGTGAACAATGATTGAGAAAACGACAGCAAATTGCAAGCTGCTCCAAATCCAAAACGAGGTGCCCATCAGTTTACGTTGGATCATTGTCTGACAGGCTTAAAATTATTTTCATGTCGAATTGAGGTAGTGAATAATTCTAGCTAGTAAAGCTGTATTTGTAGAACAATCATAGTAGTATTAGATACTACATCACTTTAGTATGCCTTATCTTTGACATTGCCTTCCAATTCGTATACACACTGGTACTGGCTAGCAAGTAGCTATAAAACTATAAACGACTATTTCTTTTTTCTTTCTCTCTCTATCTTTCAAAGAATTTCTGAAGAGTCTTCACTATCTATAATGCTAGATCCCAATAGTTTAAATTGTAGCACGGAATACGTCCACTTATACTACTTAAATTTAGCACACTTTTATCGTAACCGTGACTTGGACAGCCTTAGCACTTAGTTAAGATTAATATTTGCATTTTCTTTCCTCACGCACACCAAATCCTATTTAAAGTGTAGAAAGCATTTGTAGTACAAGTACATACATACATATGTAAACGGATAAATCACCATGCACATCAACTCAACTGTGGAGTACTTCTTATAAATGGATACTATTGCGAAATTAAACTCTGCAGGTTTGTAAGAAACACTCAAGACTCCTCCATTCACAACACTATATACGAAGTAATGCTCAAAGAGAGACATACACAATACAATTATACACAAAACACAAATTAATGGTGTTAATTAACAATCTTTTGTTACCACTCGTTTTTTTCTCAATGAGTATCTCAATCTGGTGAATTCACTATTTCATCAGATATGTCAAATAGTAGTGCCTTTTTCCAGTACAATTGAATGAAGAATTGTCACAAAAATGCCGATACATCCGGTATGAAAAATTAATTAATTCCCCATTCACCGTTTGCGGTATGAATGTAATAAGGGTGCACTAATACACTCTTATGTAACTTTGAAATCTTCATACACTTCATAGAGTGTCAGCTTTTAATCTTGACCATGACAAATGCCTTTAAAAAATCTCGGGGGGATTCGAATTGCATTCGTGGTGCTGAATAAATCTTCTACTTATTAAAATCAGATTACTTGGAATGAACCCAGTGATTCTTGCAGTTAGAGGGGAGCCAGCAAGAACAACTTGACGTTTAAAGCTTGTGCAACTGAGCTGTGTCTTCCTTCAACAACACACTCAGAGTGGAAATGACTGAGGGTGTAAACGTAAGCGTTCCTTACCGCTGAGTTTAGGCAGAAAGAAACAGTGCACCACTTGACTACAAGTCTTACGATACAATAATACATGCAACACAACGTAACACAATGCTACAATGCTACTTATTACTATTACTACTTTACTCCTACAACTCCTTACACTATACACCACTTCTTCCCAATGTGCTGTGTTGTGGACTGGTTGGATGGAAGAGTTGCGGCTATGTAAACGTTGTATGTGCACTTATAGGGTTGCTGTATATGTAGTATGTGCAAGAAATGGTAGTTGTAGTAGTAGCAGGTAGGTATACAAGTCAAGACTTTGAGACTCAACTCAAACATCAGAAATCTTTTGAGACTAGCTAACTACATACATATACAACGTAGGATACATACTACCAATAGCATAATATACACTTGTTAAATGTTAACTGCAAAAGGCATACGCTATGCAAGTGTAATACAGCCAACTTTGCCGTGTGCATGTAAAAGTAGTAAGTAACTTGAGAGCTACAACTTTAGCGTTGGATCGAGTCAACTCAGTCAGGTAGGTGATGTGAGACGAAACGAACGAACCGTCGACTCAGACTCACCTGCCCGTGAAATAAAACACAAAATAAGGCATACGAGGGCTCTATGTTCAATTTCCATTCGAATCCAACATACACATTGTGCACATATTACTACATGAGCCAATGTGTTTAGAACACTTCTCTCTATATACTTTTATCATTTATGGTTCCATTTCCACTCTTGCTTCTCCCTGTGTATTGTTAATAATGCTGTGGTGTAGTACTCGATGCGATGATGAGTAGCATAATGTGTACTGCTGTACATATACACAATGCTTTTCTATATAGTTTAAAGTTTAAAGTATCATCAAGTGAGAAGATTCTCACTCTGCCTCACTCATTCACAACACAATTAGCTGAAACAAGTATATATACTTCTTTTAAATATCTTTACACACACTATTAGTAAGTAAAGTAGGTAGCTACATTATTCCATTATTTTTATGTATGAGTGAGTGTATGATATACATTTTCTGAAACCAAAAGATGTGAATCCACATTATAATACTAAACACCTCAACTTACATGTTAATGCGTGTACAAGCTATATTCAAAGATTTTATTACATTTAGTTATTTTGTTGGATGCAGCATGGCTGTAGGTTACTATATTACTTTGCGTAGGTATAACACTTCTACTATCTGTATATAGTGTAATGAAGTTGCTTTTCTAAATGCTAGTTTTTGCATTACATGCGTATGAAAACAAAATGCTCCTTTATTTTAAGTGCTCATTTGCCAATCTTATATGACTTGAAAAATGAACTGCTTTATGAACCCAATTCTCTTCTGTTTGTACGAACAAAACAGACATCCTATAAAATCTTATCGTATCTGTACAGAAGACTAAACACTTCGGCATAAATTACGCATCGTTTCATACTGAAAAAAATCAACAAGGTAAGGTAGGATGCTTTCGAAAAAACCTTAAGTGATGCTGCAGGTGGATGTGCACAGATTCGCTCAAAAAAAATGTGTTTTATAGAAATAGGAGCATTTCGTAATAGTCATAAAAACTGAACTTCAAAATAAAGGTGAACCCAATTTCATATAAAGACAAATTTTGTTTAAAATATATAGTCAATATAGCCAAGTAAAGTTTTTGACGCAATGTAAAGTTAACCAACCGTAAGTGCACAAGTGCACTAAAGTAAGAAGATCAGAGTGAAGAATGAAAATGGGAAAATATACATAATACATATTGTGGTTGTATATATCGAATTGTGTTGGTTTTGAAATTGGTTTGTGATGTTCTGTCCTGTTCTGGTTTAAGTAAGACAAAGGAAGTGAAGAGACTCGCTATAGCATGGCAGCAGGTTTATTGTTATCTATCTACATAAAAACATAAGTTGAGCACGAGTATGGTGTAAGAAGCATCTCAGCAAGAAGCATTTGAAAATTATAATTTTCAAACCTCCCTAACCTTTAAACGTATAAATATATTCTTTGAGACGAGTGAGAACACGTAGTCTTACAACAAAAGCACAATCCACATACAAAACAGTACATAGAAAGAGTATAATAATAAGGGGTAGTTAGTTGAATTAAAGGTGGAGATGATGGCAGAGATCAATAAAAGGCTTCTGACTGGCAACCTTGCTCATTTCCTTTGCATTTCAACGTGTAAATAATTTCTACATACCTAAATGTGATGTAAAAGTGTATATATATAGAGTCTTTAGTCTTTGCACTTATTTCATTTCGTTTGTCTGATGTAAAACCTGGATTAGTTGATAAGTAAGTAAAAACTAAGTATGTTTCTAACAGCAATACAGATACAAAGAAAATTCTGGATTCATACAATACTATAACATGGTCATAAGTAGTAAGAAGAAATAATAATAATATAATTAAGTGTATTAGTAAGTACGAATAAAGATATATATTACATAGATGCACATGCATGTGTAAATGTTGCCCAAGCTCTTGCTTTATACTTAGTATACTATTATTACTTCCTCTTATAAAATATCTGTGTATATGCACTCATTACGTGTATTACCTACAGAGAATTGTATTATGTAGTAAGTATTTGGCTACATGATGCTTGTGTTACAGTGATGAACTGAGCGAATTCACCCCTATTTATGTTTTACCTGTGTTCTTATGGCTGCTATAAACTATGCTACAAACTTTGGGTGTATTTCTTGTCGACTTTATACGAAATGTATTATTAACGGCAATGCTGCTGGTGGATAGACATGAATAGAAATACGACGGAATAGGGAGGCACTCAATTGCATCAAGTTCAGAGTTTTAATATTGCTCTAGACGTTGATGATGACAAAGCTTTTTGCTCCACTATACCAATAATAGGGAATAGGGAGTCAGACAGAACATTAGTATTACAAAATATGTGTACACAAACCTTAGCTGCGATAGTACAGGTAAATATTATATGGTGGAAGCGACAAGCACACTCACGGAACTGTACACAGGGCGAATGTAATAAGGCTAGTCAATCTGCTATTAGTAATAGAAGTTTGATAAAACCCTAGTACACAAGTCAACCAAAATGTTTTGTAGTTACTCCCTCCCTTCTTGTGCCACTCAAGCTGAGCGGAGCAACGTGTACGTGTCGCTTGTACCAAGTGTACCTAAGCCACCGGAAATCGGATATGCACGAAATTATATTGTAGTACCGTCTCACTACAGGGAAAGTGCGTTTCTTAAACCTTAAAACGCAAGGTGGTTCGTTAGAACATCTTTTTCTACACACTCGTACACTTAAAGTTACTTACGTGAATTAGATTTTGTTGTCTTTCGACGCGTCGTTTTAATGCTGTAATACATTTGAGAGACGAGTCAGAATTCGAACAACAACCTAAACATAAACTATTAAAAGAAATGTGTACCATAATGTATCTAAAGTACAAAGGGGTAATTTTTCTTCTTCTTCGATTGTACTGCATTGTGTTTTTAAGGTAGTGTGTCTGTTACGAGTGTTTTTTATTGAGACATACACAACGGAAAAGTTGACTATGTAGAAATAAATGAGTTTCAACCTTACCTTACAGTTAGCTGTAGTTCCTAAAATGACTAAAATTTGTTACAGACATACTACGGATAGAATTAGTATATAGAGTTAATAGAGTAGTACAGTATAATACAGTATATTGGTCGTTCATATATATGCGGGGGCAGCTGCAAACACTTGTCATCCAGCAGTTGAAATATGATGGGAATATGGACAGCAGGATGGATGAGAGGAAATGCAGCTGACACTTTAAAAGTAAATGCAATAATCGTAGTAGTGTGATTCAGGCTGGACTTTTCGATTATCTAATCATGCATTTAAACGAGACGTTTTCTTTTCCTTTATAACTAGTTCATTGTGTTTGCGCTTGTAAACTAATTTACTATAAACACAAACGACCACTACACAGTGTACACAGTACAACACCATTTTGGTGACGTATTTGTGGCCTAATATCTAAATTCATCATGTAATGATGTTGGCATGTTGTTCTTGTGTGGCTTTATAGGTCGGTATATTATTCATAGCAAGGCTTGGTACATCCAATTGCCATGATATATCGTTCTTTCAAAATTTTATGTCTCGTGTTTAACCTGTAGCGGATGTTTTATTGCATTAATGTTGGTGTAAGATTGGCAGTTCAGGGTATAATTATTATATAATTTGGCAAAAATCACGAGTTCATATTACTATTATGGAATTCATAAGTAGACGAAAAATTAACAGAAAATAAACTCATTATTCATTTTCTCACAGAAGATTTAATGGTATAGTTCTGCCAGTAATTTAAAACTAGGAGTACATTGTACATGTTGTAAAGTATTACGCATAATGGTGCTTGCTTGCACAAGACTTTAATAGGTACGAGGTATACATAGTGTGTAGTATGTTGTACCTAAGTAGACTATAATGTAAGAGCAAATGAAAATGAAAATTGCTATTGTGCTTTACCAGGATAACTTCAATTTGAATTTAAATGCACTTAATTGTATTCTGCTGCTTGCACTGCACTGACAATCAATTGAGTTAAGTCAGGAAGATTCAACTGAAGGAATGTACCTACCGAGTGACACAAAGGACAAAAACTTTCCGACGAAATGAAAGTCGCCTTTACGGTTGGACTTCAATTATCTTTAGATTAGGACGCTTGTTTGACTTGTAGAAAATTGCAAATTTTTTATCCTTAACTTTAATGCTTAGTCAAAGTCTCTAGTCTCGTTGATGGTGTTATGATATAAAGGTAGTACAAATTTAAAATGATACAAATGTAGGAAAATGGTAGATGTAACGATGTAAGATGCGAGGATTTGGGTTTAGTTGGACTTTAGTTTTTACATTGTAATACTAGTGTTATAATAATGTATGTATGGTTGGTACACACGTTACTGTTAGTATGTGTATACAATAGTTACTTTATATAAAATATTAGCTGTGTATGATTTCTGTACACCACACTGTTTTCTGATGCACATTTCTCACTTAAGACATGGTACAGAGCGACACACAATTTATAGTAATGTACTTTATGTTTACATTACGTAGCAAATTGTGATTTTTCCTTTCACGACAATTCAAATACAGAAATTGTTGTTGTAGGTATTTGTACTGCATTGTAATAATGAATGTGTGAAAATGTATTTTCGTATGAAACCTTCACTTTCAGTCATTCATTCATAATTTTTCATGAGGAAATTTCTCTTCTCCGCTTAGGTATATTACATCTTTGAAATAGCACATTACCATTTGCTACTACTCTCAGGTAAGTATGTAGGTATAAATATATTTGTCTTTTAGTATTACAGGCTGAAAGAATTTCGATTAGTTTTCCCTTAAGTAAAGGAAGTAGTAAATAAATTTTATTATCCACCTTCCCTCATTTGCTTCAACGGGTATAATCTAATAAGTTGTATAAATAATATTCTTTGACTAATTATCATTGAAAAAGCATTTTGTGTTATATAGTAGAGATTTGTTTTCTTGCCGAAACCTAACAATTTCTTTCGTAATTGACTTTAAACGACATGACAAATTCTCACAGCACATTTACAACTATTTGCCATGTAATGTTGATAAATG
This sequence comes from Pogonognathellus longicornis, assembly GCA_034694085.1. NCBI lineage: Eukaryota > Metazoa > Arthropoda > Collembola > Entomobryomorpha > Tomoceridae > Pogonognathellus > Pogonognathellus longicornis. The sequence continues at coordinate 8,101 of JAQFYB010002926.1, read as the reverse complement.
TCCACGTTTACCTGTGCATTTTTGTATATATAGTATGTAATGTATAGGCCATGAGAGTATGACAAAGTTACTTATTTCACTACATAGTCTAACTGGCAGCCGTCATAATTGTCATTGTCATCATAATGGTTATTTACTTAAGATTTTGATAGTGTTTGGCCAAGTATTTGTGAAATCGTAAGCAATTTTCTGATTTGATGGAGACAAAATGCCTTTTTCATTCTCATTCTCACACACACGGACAAACAACAGATATTAGAAAATCAAACAAGTGAATTCCATAAATGTTAGTCAACTGCTGCTCACGAATGGCTAATATACACATTAGATACTGTTTCAACAAGTCATTCGTATCTTTAACACATTTTTTATTACAATACATTACGTTCGCTACAACAATACATTACGGAGTTCATCACACGTATTATTCCTTTACAATGAGATTACGTTACCTCGTGATACACTCTTTCTCTACGCAGAGGACCGTTCTGTCTGAATACACATTTCAGTATTTGCACATAGAAAACCGTCCCATTTACTTAGTCCATTACCGACTCTGGCTATAGTGCCGACTTTTCACAGCCATAGCCCTAGCCTCCCTTTTATACATAAAGTACAGAAATGTTATATTTATTGTTGGCAAAGATCATTCCATAAGCTTGTAAGGCTCATAGCACTACATAGTATTAGTATCTCGAAGTGTTTATTGCGTTTCGCCTATTTTCTCATTAAATTGCGACACTTGCTAAACTTGTAGTAGTTGTAGTACAAGCAAAGCAACAATGAAAAACATTGTATTCTCTTAGTTTCTATTCTATGTATGCGCTATGTGCATATAAGGCAGTGCATACATGATGGACGATTACACACTAGAATTTAAGTGAAGAATATTTATAAACTAGAAAAGAATTAGACATGATTTTCCTCAGAATTTTTTACGCTTCAGGAACCAACTAGGCAGAAGCACAACACAACATCTTATGCACAGAAAACATAAGATCAAAGTGAATCTACAGCATAATATTGCATTGTAATGAAATCTTCCATGCTGCTTATAAACGTATAGAGTAGCTCTGCTTTATTGTGTTGCATTAGTTTGCTTGCTAAGTTTTACAAACAATCCTAGAGTTAAAATGTCTCCCTATATAGTAGGAGAGGTAGCTATTTATGTGTACCTACGATAGATACTATAATTACTTAGTATACTTGAAAACAGAAATGATTTTTTATACTTAATATGATTATGATATCATCATAACTCAATTACATGGAATAAACAGACTGAAAGGATACAAGGATAAGTGCTCTCGTCTGCTATTGTAATATGTTCTAGCAGCAGCATTGGAATTCATACTTAAACACAACTTTCTTGGCATTACGTAATCAACTACTAATTTTTCAATTGAGCAACTTGCATTTTACAAGAAAAGTAATGTCACGTAGGTACAGCTAAAATCATACTTGATAAGTGAGTGTAGAAAATTCGTGTAGTAAAAATCTCCTTTAAGTATATTCAAGGAGGGCTAACTATGTTTTGTTAAGGTTAGGTTAAGAATTTAATCTTTTCTAAGATTCTTTCGTATCTCTCTCTTTGAACAAGGTAAAATATAATTTGCATCGTTTTGATTGAATGATGAGATGTATATACAGAATAGTGTACTTACAAATTCTTGTAAAAATGCTCAAAGCTCACCTCGCTCTTAGCTTTCATTTTAGTAACTATTTATACTATTTATCTAAGCGTTCATCAATACAAAAATTTCAACTACATAGTAGATACCACCTAGAATGAATAATGTATCAAAAATAATAGAAATCCCCAAGTGTATAAAACGATTCAGTGTTTATAGCGTCAATACCTATAGTTAATACTGCTATATGTAGTTCAACAACAGCAAACTAGAAATCATGTTAAATGAGACAGAAAAAATCGTTTGTAAACACTACGGGCTCTAGTCCAGTGGAAAATCCAGCGACAAGCGAAGATAATGTACTAACGATTGTCTGTTTAAATGAACATAGCTATTGCTAGTACTAGTAGCCCACGATACAATACAAAATACAATTGGCAAGTATTTGCTGTGATGTAAGCGCTATTATTATATTTTATATCATACAAACACTATTTACTGTTTACAATCATACACAAAGCAACAAAACATAACAATGGAATGGACAAAAGCAAAATGATCCAATGCTGATACAATGTTGAAGTATAAGTGTAATACAAGGGCGGAAGCAAGCTGGGATCTGGGAGTAATGACAAGAAGAAGAAAAGGAAACAAAATGTCTTTTACAAAGAAGAGCATAGAATGATGATGATGATGGCGATGAGGGAAAAATGATGATTTACCCATCACGTATTTCTCTGCCAGTACATAATGTATGAATACTACTTTTGTATATAAATACATAGACGAAGGTATATATAGTGCAACAAAGTAAAACATACAGTTGCACAGTTGTTGTACTTGTAATGCTATCGTTAGCATGATGTGACTGCGACGCTGATTGTGTGTACTAAAGGGTAACAAGACTATGACAGCTGAACCGCTGCCTACCCTGCACACATAATACAAAGAAATCATAGCTGCATATCAAATTAAATCCAACTGATGCCTCCACTACCTGTTTACAGTGCATTCGAGTGATAAGCAAAGAATCATAATCATAACAACATAACAGTCCCTTTGTATGTATCCTACTGTAGTTACTACTTCATTTTCAGATTCGTAAACTAAAGCAAAAGTAGTTACAATTGCATTATTTCATACACTGGTAATACCAAGGAATAATAATAATATTAGGAAGGTAGGTTCCTGAAAATAAATAGATGGGCAGTTTTCGCAGTATTACAGATACAAGGTGATGGTAGCACCCATAATATATTTTGATGCGTATCGGCATTTATACATAGAAGTGTATGAAATGAAGGAACAATCGTCGTATGGAATACCTATAAGTATTTGTATTTCTCACAGTAGCAAAGATAAGACAGTTAGACCTGTTGTAAAAAATGTATTTATGTAATATAGACGGTATAAATGGCAGATACTTGTATCACGTAGTATTAGTATCTATTACATGGTAATAAGTAATTACCTAAGGTTTAAAGTTGCAAGAATAAAAAGTTTGCTCTGCCAGTTCTTTGTATGTACTATTACGTTACATATAAGGACTGTTTGGCAAATGGAATGAGCAATTTATCCTCGTATTATATAAGGAAGATTATTTCGTATTAGGTCGTATTAACACGAGCTTGTCGGTTTTACTTTGCTGGCAAAGGGTTCTACCTGTATTATTTCTAACAATAAGTACAGCAGAAGTGTATTTTTTATTATAGGCTATAGGTCTCATTGTAGAGTTATATGCATTAGCCATCCAGTTCAGTTTAACTTGGCAAATCTAATCGCCTCCTTGAATTCCTTTATTGTTGTGTAGAAGAGCTATAATCTTCCTTCCGGTTTCCCTTCTGACTTCGTACTGTAGTTCTTGCTGACTGATTGAACGTAATTGCTATTCTATATATACCTACCTATACTATATAATATTCTATTGCTGCAAAGCACGCAAGAATTTTTCCAACTTTACAGATCATGCTCATGTTTCCATGAAGTAGATTTACTAATCTACTTTTAATTAGCAGATAAAATACTGTAGTGTGCATACAGCTTGTCGTGTGTTTACGCTAATAAAAACAGGAAATTAGCTATACGTTAACATATTTACAAAATACCTTGCAAGTAGTTTGATTTATTACTTTTGATTGTTTTGTCGGAAACTAAATAGGATTTACTGGGATATATTTATGTGTAGCAAAATTGCGGTTTGGCAAACAGAGTTGTAGGTAAGTAATAAATTGTAGTTGAGCAAACAAGGAAAAATTGTATTGTAGTAGCTGTTATGTTATCGAAATCTCCGAAAAAGTATGAAATTGTTTATGAGCAATGTAGTATAAGTACCTAATGTAATTATATCAGGAAATTAAATTGTAGTATAATGTACAAACTAATTCCAAGCTTTGAAATTGAATGTACCAAACATTTTTCGTTACTTTGTAACTATTAGTGTGCCGCAGAAGCTCAAAGAGATTTGCAACTTAAATTAGGTTTTCTGTTGGTTTACTGTACAAGTTAAGAAAATTACACATGTTGGAACATTCTATAATTATTTTCAAATGCATTCTTAAATTATAAATTAATAAATCTTTTGTAAATTGAGTGATCTATCAGACGATCGCGATTGTATTCTTAATTAAGATGTATAACTTTTCTAATGTCTAAACACATGAACTCCGTTTTGAAGAGCCTTGCAATTATGTGTATATCAAAATATCAACTACGGATTGCACATTATACTCTATATATACCACACACAATGCAATGTTTGGAATTACAGAATATATCTACGAAACACAATTTTGTTTCAGTGTTAAGTTCACTATCATTCTTTTTACAGGTATACTTATACTATACTGTACCTTGTGGAAATGTAAAATTTGGAAATGAATCATTGTATTTTATGAACCTTAGAACTTAACAAAGCTATAATTACAAAATTAGACATTTGAAAGTATCTTAATTGCCATCAAATGTGTGTAGAGAATTAATGCAATCTAATATTAAATTGACAAAGAGTAAAGAAACGGAGTAAGTTTAAAGAACAAGTTTACGAGTACCTATACAAAAGCTTGGAAGTTTTTATGTATTTAACAAACTTGAAAGTAATTAAAATTGTATTTTCTATTTACAGTTGATAATTAACAAGTACGGAGTAGGCCCATTTTATGCCAACATTAATGTGTTAACTTGAAGATATTCATAGGTCACATAGAACTGTATAAACTTTGTAAACTACGCCCTACGCGTTTGGAATTCATTGAGCTGATAGAACCATTAGAGCCTACTTAAAATTATACCTAAAGACCAGGTACACAAAACACAATACTTCTTTGATGGAGAAAAACCTACAATACATTGTGTTCAAAGAATACTAGTAATCATAGTAAAACATATCTAGGTAAATTAGTTGAGCATAATATTATGTGGATTGATTGAATATTGTCTTCTAGTAAATCTCTTTATTCTAAAGTCTGCAAGTCTGAATGCTCTTTAATGTTAGAATTCATTCCATTCATTCACTATGCGTAGCCAAATAAACCAAAGTGATTTATTGCACACTTTTAAAGGTACATAAACATTAGAATGATATAGTGATATGTATGTAAATCCTTTTTGCAAATAATGGTGCGATATTTATAAGTAGAAGCGTTGTATATAAGTAGAATAGGTAGGAACAGATAGTGGATTAACTGCTTTCGCGGTTATAAACCATAACGCACGAGTGATTCAGCCCAGTAATAAACAATTGCACTTATTTGTAGAATAGTGCCAACGTGTTTGCGAGTTTTTTTTCTTGTTTTTTTTAAACAAAATAATATAATTTGCGTATGTATGCATTGCATTGAATATACAAAGTACTACTATATTAGTATAGAGGTATGGGCAATACTATGATGTAGAAAGTGGACTAATTGTAGCAGTTTTGGTAAGTAACATGTACATACATACCAGCAATGCATTCATTACAAATATCATCGAACCGTATGCAAAAATGAAATATTATGTGCAATTTATTTATTTTGGAGCTTTATAGGTAACCTTTGCAAGTGGTTGCATTCACTTCTTCTTCTCACAGTATCTCGTATGTGCCATGCCATGTGAGTCTAAAAATGCAAAAGTAGATTCCACACGGCAATAATCTTTATTATTGTGCTCACATTATAAATTTGTATGTACATCCTTTAAAAGTTGAAGATGAAACTCTTGAATTCCAAGAGTAGTGCATTTTATAATACTACTTATCCACAACCATGGGATCGTTGCAGATTGATAGTCGTACTTGAATACATTCATACATACAACACATTTGCTTTACCTACTTCAGTTTAATAAGCATTCACATCGTTAAGAGTTAAGACTATGTAAATGTGTATTTTGATGAATAGAGAAAAGCTCTTTGGTGGGTCTGTCGGTCAATAATTCCTTTCAGAGTGCCTTCAATAAAAGGACATTTCTCTTTTTACAATCTTACGTACCATAGTTATGCTACTGCCTTTTTCTCTATTTGTTTTTTATGTAGGTAGGTTTGCGGACAACATCTTTTCAAGTTGTCAACTGCATATTATAACTTATAACTTACGCGTAAGCTTTACTTCAAGAGCTTTGCCAGACAAATGTAATAAAGGCAACAACAAGTGACACATTTCCCACCGCGGCCGCAAGTTCCTTTCTTATTAGCCCAACTGAAGATCTAAAAAAGGAAGAAAATGCTCTTTTTTCTGCAGACTGTAGTATAATACCATTTCGTATATCAACGACCAGAGTTGACTGACTGATGAATTCTTAGCACGGTTGTATGAACGAAAAGTTTTATTCCTACATTTTTCCACGTTTAAAAATATGTGTAGCTTACGCTTACAAATTAGCTTCTTAAGAGACATTTATTATTGTTCCTGGTACATTTACAGATGCATTTTCATGTATATCTGTATGTTAGGATGTACAGGATATATACAGCATTATAGATAATAAAATAGGCAAAATGCTATAGAACACAATAACTAGATAAAGCATGCATAATGACATCATAAGAGCACATAAGTATGTGTTATTTGCTTCCTATCATCATCTGCGGTAATAAGTGAGTTTAAGTGTGAAATATGATTTTGAGTAACTGTAAAAAGTAGCATGAGCAGGTAGGTTGGTTGAATCTGTTTGAGTAAATTAGTTAAAAGTTGAATTCAATAATGAACGTGTCGTGTGCATTGGGTGGGTTGGTTGATGGTTGGTCTACCAACAATTCAAAGAGGAAGACTGCCTCTTCCACATTTTCTAATTCATTTACAACTTGCTTGGGTCGTGCGAGAAACAAATTATTGTCCAATTCCAACTGCTAGAAACTGTGAGATGTAGTAGGTACAGGAAGAGTTGGAAGAAACATAAGGAAACTTCATTAAATGGAGAAGCAGACACTGTTCATGACAAGTTTCGGAAATCTCATCATATCGTCTTTCCATAAACTAAATGTATGTGCATATATTTTTATTTCATGTGAACACGGTTTATAACTACAGAATCACGCGTAACGGAAAATCTTGTTTGCAGGTTACTGTGTATACCATACAGACTATTGCTTACTTTCTGCTGCATAAATCTATGGTCTGATTCATAAGGTAATGCACTAACTTATTTGGGCAGAAAAAATATGGTGTTGTCGTATATTGGATAAAGTGGACATGTATCGCGCACTTCAGGCTACACACTACATATGCATGCGTGAAAGTAAGATTTGCTAGAAATCTCATGTTTTTCAGTCCCGAATGTTGTTCATATTAATAACATCATGTAATTACGACTGCATAAATAAACATTCTAGTAATTACTATCATATACACTTGCTTAATTACAATTATTGGTAACTACATTTTTATTTTTCGTTTGTGATAGCGATAACAGAGTTGTTTGATGTTTCATGCACTTAAAATCGCATATTACGCATTGACTGTATTATTTTATAAATGAGCTTAATTTGTTGATATATACAAAAGCACGACTAAAAATAACACATGCACATTAATGAAAATGAGACTGTGAAGTGAGATTGATGAATATATAGACAAAGTTTTTATGCATTTAAAAAATGATTTCATCTGAATATAAAGTACTGTTTCTTTGTAACAATAATAATATATCTTTATTAAAGCAGTTAACTTTCAGTAGATTTTTGAATTCAAACAAAGTACAAATGCTAAACAGCAATAATTGGAATATTTGATACAGGTACGGGAAAAAGATTGATGTTTCATCTTTAGAGTTAAATTGGTATTGGTATTAAAGAAGAATAATAATAATATTAATAATAAGAGAGTAATAGAAGTATTTATCATATTATGATAAATGCTAGAGACCATTATGGTTTAGAATTTATTTGTATTGGCAGACTTTTCATAATATAATGTACAATGTTTTGTTTTTAAACACTGACCTTTATTCAAGGTTTGCCACAACGACACAGCAATAAACATAATACATTTTTATAT
>JAQFYB010002925.1:0-21796 GCA_034694085.1 Pogonognathellus longicornis | reverse complement strand
GAGGGCACGTAGATCACGGAGGTCACAAAGTGGACACGGAGGTCACGTTGAGGTCACGGAGGTCACAAAGAGGACTGGAGGTCACAGAGGACACGGAGGTCACGAGGTCACAATATCCCACTGCCTAAATCCAGCCTTATTTTTGTGTAATCAAACTTCAAAATTAAATTACTGTGAAATATTAACTTCCACTAAAATTTGATGTTGTAATAATTGTCCATTATCGAAGGTGCTGTGAGGTCAAATTTAAAACCTCGAAATGTCAAGAAATTCACACAAAATATTTATGTCCAAAAGTTGAAAGTATTTTTTGATATGCAAACTTTGTAAAGTCAAAAGTCAAAAGTGTTGTGAAGCCCCTACTAATTCTGTTTCTACTAAAATTCCCACATTATTTATTTATTATTTATGATACACTCGAATCACCCGATGCAGCTGTGTATGAATCTCTCAACACCCCAAATCAGACGATTACATTTTTTTTATATTGTTACAAAAATGTTGTTGCATTATAATAATCATTCTTCAGATCTTTTCTATAACTAAGGTCCTTTCCGAAACTTCTCCTTATTGGGGAAAAGGTATTTGGTGTGGATAAAATGATAATGTAACATAATATATTCTTTCCATTAATGTTAATATCATGTTTCTAAATTTTAGATATACCTATATACTTTATAATAGTTATGGTATAGTGAATAAAATTATGGTTTGTTTTTATTAGCATTGTAAATGCAGCAAAATTTTGGTTTTTACTTGCTGGATGCCTTTTATTTTGGATTGCAAGATTACGGACGCGAATTTAATGTTTCAAAACATATGATCATATACGGAATTAAAATTTACATCACTAGAATAATTATGATGCATTTTAATTGTACTTTATATATTGAAGAATAATGGTGATTTGGTGATGGTACATGGAACATGGAAGGAATCCAGGCACATGAGTGCATGCATGAGATTAAATATTTAATACGTACTTACAAAACGGAAAAATGGTAATTTGCAATTATTGTACGATACTGGGGCCAATTTTAAATGAAATGTTGTCATTTCCGTGCGGGGGCATTTGTTACATGTTCCACATTTTTATGGGGATATTGTTCATAGGGGTTCCGCCGCTGATAATATATTGCATGGCAAGTTTAAGAGATATTTTTGGAGTGATACTGATATATCAAAATCGGTTGTAGAAAAATAAGTGGTCAAACTGCAAATTCAAGCCTTAAATAACCGGGTGGCTTAAGCTTCGCCGGATCGGGTACGATTGCGATTTTGCGATAACTGCTTAATTATTGCTCAATAATGCATTGTTTTATATATTTATATTTGACAAGATTGAAACTTGTTCCTCAGTGAAGTAAAACGCGTGCTGAGAATGGATGATTTTGCCCTATGCCATCTATACCCATCCCTACACTAAATTACGCCACCGCTTTGACCGAAAGAAAGACAGCCGCATTTTATAAATCCGTGAAACCAAGTAAACAGTTGCCAAGCTCCGAAAAGTTCCAATTTTACAGATTGACTGATGACACAACTGACAACGACACAAATATTTTGACCCATTTGCTTGTTCATAAACTTTCTGGGAACATCGAATGTCACAGCGCGGAAGAAAAATTAGGGTATTATATTTTTTTACTTACTCTGCCTAAATTGTGATTTTTTTATTTAGAGCAATTCCTCATTAATTGTTAATTAGCAATAATAGATAGAATCTAAACATCGTAACAACTAATTTAATTTTATAAACAATATTATAACTAAAAATGTTTACTAATTCCAGGTTTCATTGATTGGCTGGATTTCTGAGCTGATGAAGTGATTAATTAAAAATTGAAGGACAAAGGAAACATTTGATATATATTACGATTTCGCACACGCAATTGAAAGTATGTTTGGTATTTGACAATCCAAGAATTTGAATCAAACCAAATTCAACTACAGTTACCAAAAATCAGCTCCGACAAGCAGAAACAAGATTGTAAATCAAGACGATCGTATAAGGATTTTCGAAATGGAGAGTCCAAATGTTACGGAGGAAAATGATTCATATCCGAATTTTACTGGGAGTCTTCAATTTGCCCAATTAATGACGTTACCTATCAAATGCCATACTTCCTCACACCAGTTTTCTTCAGAAAACAAGGAAAATGACGTTGGCACGATTGATGTTTCTACTAACAATGAGAATAGATTGGTAATAAATATCATATAATTATTAATTTCAATTCAATGTTCAATACAGCCGTTTATTGCATTATTTTCATATTTAATATTTATTATATTGTTTTTTAGGCACGTGGTGACAGTTTCAAACGTCCGAATTCTCCACCCTATATTACTCTTGAAAACAAAAGAGTGAAGTGTAATTTGTTCGGCTTATCTAAAACTAAAAGTTATCAGTGCCATGAAACCAGTTCGTCCAATTCTGATGAAAACAATTCAAGTGCGGATGATGTTCACAATAGTCAAAATAGTTTTATTTGGGATTTGGAGCACATAGGTAAAGACAAAAGAAGGTTTGTCAGATCTCAATCTGAATCGGCTGTTATGACTGCGATGGAAAGAAGTGATAGTGACCCTCTCTTAATTGGAGATAGTTCAAGGCGATTGCTCCTCCCATTAGTCAGCAACGGAAAACATAGAGACTTAAAGGAAGTGGAGCCCTTCACTTTAGTAGATTTGATGAACGGAGAATACTCATCTCAATTAAAGTGCTTTACGATAATCGATTGTCGTTTTCCGTACGAATATCAGGGGGGACATATCAGAGGTGCTGTTAATTTATACACTCAACAACAAATCAAAGAAAATCTAATGAAACATAAGACTCGATTATTGGAGACTACAAAAATAGTCGACTCTCAGGAAATGGATAGAGAAGTAATTGTATTCCATTGTGAATTTTCTTCCAAACGAGCACCAGACTTATGCCGTTATTTAAGAAAACTGGATCGAATGACGAATGATTACCCATGGTTGCATTACCCTGAGTTATACGTTTTGTTTGGTGGATACAAGAATTTTTTCGAAAATCATCCTACGTTTTGTGAACCACAAAAATACCGTACGATGTTGGATGAAGCTTTTACTGATGAATACAAAATATTTAAGAGAGTGTGCATGAGGGAAAACGAGACAAAAAAGCAAAAGTCTTCAAAAATCTTTCCTCGTTCTTCCTCGAGCTTCAGAAGGTAAACAGCCAAATTAACTGCCAAACAAAACTGAACGTGCAGGGTAAGGATCATTTAATTAATAACCTCTCTTCGGTAATTGGCAAGAAAATATTAATCTTGCCATCCAATTTATCCGTTTTATTAGAATGATGGAATGGAAAGCGATACGCTTCTAGAAAATAGATATTCAGTGCAGTTGATGTATAAACACTGAAATAGTATTTTGGTGGTATGATATGAGTTTTGTTAGTTTATTATATAGTTATTATTTATTTATTCATCTTAATAATATAATTCAGTGGAACAGTGGGAGAAATATCTCAAAATGAATAGTTCCTCATAATTATATGTCTAGTTATATATATGCATGCACTTAATATAATATGAAATCTGTATTAGTAGATTAATGTATTAGAATGATTATCTTAGTAATACTCAATTCGTTTGTTGCAATTAGTTGCAAAATATAATTCTAAGATTCCATAATAAAGCTAATTTTCATTTATTAATATGATTGCATGAATTATTATGTGCAACACGACATGCTAACTATAATGTGAGTCCCATTCTAAGTTTTTTATGTTTTGTAATATTATAAAATCCCAAATAACTTGATACACATAATTTATTAGTTATAACTAAAATATACATTTTAAAAATGGTCAGGCTCTAGGTGACTATCGTTTCATCCACTGGAACCAAAGTCAATTAAGGACAGTAAATGTGCATGGCGTAATCATTCATGAATGATAGCATAAAATGCATTTCCACGGAATTATTTTTGCATAGGTACCTACAGTATGTTTATGTACTCAAAGATTGAGAAATAACATAAGTAATTGATGTGCACAATAGGCGCCTAAATATTATTATAATTTTAATCGTTTATATTAGATCTATTGACACTAGAAAAATAGTGGACTATTCTGATGATTGTATGATTTTGTATGTAACTAGCTATTTGCTTTTTAAGCGAATAGCTAGTACTTTTTGTACCTTTAGTACTTTTTGTACAAAAGGGAAAAAAATATCAAAGAAAAGCACATCCTCTATTCTATTTTGTCAAGAGTCAACACTTAAAATATTAAAAGAGAAGTTCCTAAGTACATACATAATTCAGACATACAAACTCTTTGTTGTAGATGTTACTAGTGAAAATTGAAGCAAATAATAATACTATTTGGATTGCGTTGCAGTCATAGCTGGGCGTTTGCTTCAACCTCAACCTCACTCAACCTCAAACCCGAAATGTTAGTATAAGCTCACCTCAAGCTCAACCTCAACTAAAAGTTTAAGTTCGAGTTAACCTCAAACTCAACCTCAACTGAAAGTTTAAGTTCGAGTTAACCTCAAGCTCAACCTCAACTAAGAGTTTAAGTTCGAATTAACCCCAATCTCAACCTCAACTAAGAGTTTAAGTTCGAGTTAACCTCAAGCTCAACCTCAACTAAAAGTTTAAGTTCGAGTTAACCTCAAACTCAACCTCAACTGAAAGTTTAAGTTCGAGTTAACCTCAAGCTCAACCTCAACTAAGAGTTTAAGTTCGAATTAACCCCAATCTCAACCTCAAGTAAGAGTTTAAGTTCGAGTTAACCTCAAACTCAACCTCAACTAAAAGTTGAAGTTCGAGTTAACCTCAAATTCAACCTCGAAAAATAATTTTCAAATGTTACACATGAAATTTTTTGAGGCGTATTTGTGTTCGTTGTTCTGGTTACCAACGAGTGAGTAAAAAATGCCCTTCAGAAAGGAAGTATTTAATTTCAGAAATAGAAAGGGTCGGTCATGCGGTGTATAGTAGGTTGGTGGGCAAAATTTATTTTAAGGGGCGTATTTCGTGTTTGCTTTCATGCCCACCAACCTAGCGTATGGTCTATAACTAATCCTTTCTTAGAAATCACTTAATCTCAACCTAAAACATATAGAAATAGTTTCGACCTCAACTCAATCTCAACTTAAAATATCGATAAGTTTTCGAGCTAAGCTCAACCTCAAACTTAAATATAGAAATAGATTCGAGCTCAGCTCAACCTCAACCTTAAACATACGCATCATTTTAAGCTCAGCTCAACCTCAACGGAGATGAGTGAAAGGTGTTACAACTCAACTCCACCTCAGCTCATTTTCGCTGTCAGAAGTAATGAGGCACCTCAAAATAGACCTCAACCTCAACTTTTGAGGTGAGGTCGCCCACCTATGGTTGCAGTGCAATGCAAACACAGTTAAGTATCGGATGAGATGTTTGTAGTTTTCAGAAAGTCGGTCGATTTGTGAGTGTGTACGTGCGATTGAAATATCACTTAAGGACAAGGATGAAAACGTCTTGCTACGTAATTTTGGGGGATTTAGGGGGAAATGAGGAAAATTTTGGAGAAATGGGCTAGTGTTACAAGGGATTTTTATTATTTCATGCCTGGTATTGGTGATAGTGTTTTTCACAAAATATGTCAGTCAGTGCACATTCGGACTCTGATACTCTTTTATATATTCATTTTGAATGGTTTATTTATTTTTGGCCTACTTTTTGATTATTCAATATAAGTACAATACATCTATAAAGTAACAAGTAGTGGATTGTAAGAAGTACACAGTATTTCAGTTTAGTATATCTATTTATAATGACATGCATGAAAACATATTATAATGACGAATGCGAAGAACTATTACTATTTGATCAATATTTATTTTATGATTTGTAAGATAATTAGTTTGTCGTCGAGAATAAAAGAAAAATATCATCTCAATCTCATGCCATGTCCAATATTTCAAGAGTCCCACAGAGACCCTTACGTTTACGTGGTACATTGGCGATAATTATAAGTTGTAACAAGTAGGTATTTTATAAGTTCTTTCTTAGTAATAAGTAGGATCTATGAAATTCAATCGAATTGATTATTTTCCAATAATTACGTTACTTTGAAGCATATAAATACAAATAAATTTTTTTAGAATGATTTAGGCTAAAATGTTCACACAGATTACAGTTCTCTTGCCGCTAATACTGACATTAATATCCGCAAGCAGATTTAAATTAAACAAGAATTACACTGTCATCCCATTTTTATCTGTCATAATCAACTCGTGTCCAGAGTGTGCCGTTTCCATAACTTATGATGAAGTGTCACCGGAATTAGACGACACATTAATTGTTCCACATGTAAATTTTCATATACACAACTTCACATCATTGTCTGTAATGCGAAAATGGTCACTACTATTTTTTTGGATACAAGTTTTCCATCAACGTTCACGAGAATGTGATACACACTTTCCAGAATATCAATTTTTTGATAAGCTTGTTTGTTGGGAAGAATTCGGCTACAATATTAATATTCAATCTCAGACTAGTTTTACATATTATAAACAGCAGAGTTACTATTGGGAGATTGATGAATTCGTGTTGCTATTCATTTTGAACCAAACTACACAAAATATATCGAATGCTAATTACTCGAATTGGTATTTGTTGTCCATGCAATTAGCACATCCTCTCTATACTAATTCATCCATAAATATTTCTCCTGAAAACATTAATGGCTACTCAATTTACAAAACAATTAAAGATTTTGTCGCCAACAATGAAAAATGGAAGTATTATCCTCCGAAGGTACACCAAGAGAGAAATTCAACACTAGGAATTATTAATACTACATGGATAACTCCATTTCAAACTTTGCAAAATCAAAATTTGGATTTGAATAAATTAATTTGTACATTTTTATGGACTGGTTTAAATAATGTGCCAGAACTGGAAGAAGAATTGGTGAAAATAAAGATTAATAATCAATTTTCCCCCTGTCCATTAGAGAGATGAAGGCTCATGAAATTTGGATCGGTTTGGCCTCAGAATTCATCCCATATTCAAGAATAGTATTTATTGGCACAGAAAGTTATAATTTTGTGACATGTTCAGGCGTGAAACAAAAATTATTTTTGTCAATGTACATTGATCCATACAGCAATGTTTGCTGGTGGTTGGCATCCATCAGTTGCATTGCATTGGCTGCGATTTACACCTTTATAAAAATGTTATCTGCTGGGGACAGTTATTATGGCGTTTATGCATATCAAAATTTCAACTTCAAATTAAGCATTGAAATTTTCAAAAGTATATGCAGTGGGGTTATTTTGTTGTACGGTTCATTGTTAGAACAAAGTGTGAACATACGTTTATTACTTTTGAAAAGTTACAAATGGGCAGTTGGAGCAGTATTTTGCGCTTGGATACTTTTCTCTCTTGTCTTCAGTAATACGTATAAATTAATCATTGTTCGTGATTTAACTTCTGCAATTGCTGTTCACAGTGATTTACATTTATTTACTCACTTGGAGAATTTTTCGTTGATAATCCAAGACGATGAGAATTTGTTTTTTGAAGCTGTCAGAAGATCAGCACATAAAATCGACAACAATATAAATCACGAATTAGACTTAACAGGAGATTTGTGTCATTTTAATAGAACGACAACTATTAATTATTGTGGGGACAAATATAATTTATCACTACAGGATTGCTGGAATTGGCGCCGTACGAATGCTACAGAACAAGATGCAATGCTTTTGAAATCGTTTCAAATTAATGAACTGGAAGCTGTTGAATGGAAATGGTTTTCAGTTATACAAACAAAAAAATTGAAAGAATTTATTAAAACAAATAAGCAACACGAATTTAAGAAACTGCCTAAAAATTCTTTGTTGGGTGTTCCTGGTAGACAATGTCAGAGTAACATTAAGAAAAGCGGTAAACAGATTTTGTTTTCACAAGTGTTGAAATTCTTGCGAAATTGTGATAATAGAGCCTATATTGATTCTAACGTTCAGTTGAAAATTTATGGAAAGTATATTTTTAACAAACACAAATTTGTTTATGGAAAAGACATGGTATTCGAAGAAAAATATGCTGTTTCAATGTTATCACGCTTTAGTGGAGCCTTTCTTTACAAGCGCATGCAGGTTCTCATAAGTTCAGGAATCCTAGATTTGTATAAAAGCTGGAGAAATCTCTTTCAGGAGATGGAATACAAACACCTTGCTAATAAGTTTGTATTCTCACAATTGGGCGAAAACGGTTTTCAAGGAACTACCCTTGCTCATTTTAAAGGATTATTCATAATCTTTGGATTTTTTAATTTAATAGGCATCATTGCTTTTATAATTGAAAAGGTATTACCTATTATTAGGAAACGTATTTATGGCGCGACGTGACGTGGCCACTTTGTAATAAATGTTAAACTTGGTTTTCTCTGAAACGCGTGACTTTCTAAACATTCAGTAAGATTCTATTCCTTTCTTGATATTGCATTGGCAAGCTTATTACTTACACTTTATGATCTCTAACCTTATCTGAATTTGAAAGCCCGGATGGGGGATATTTACTACTACTTATACGTAATTGGTAATGCAATATTTTAAAACGACTTTGGTTGTATAAATAATTATGTATAATATAGTATATTATATAAGATATACAACTTCACTGAAATAAATACATTGTTTTTATTTCTTTTAATAATATATTTAACGTTTGATATATGGCAATGGCATATAATCAAACAACGTTATTTATATATAGCATATTCAACTGCTTACATTTGGTGTGGTATCTGTGTCTACACAGAAATCATTGAGAAAAACATAATGATAGTATAATGTGTCGAGTAAAACTATGAATAAAGGAATTGAGTATAATTACTATTACCTGCCCTATTATTTGGACCCCTGTTGGATTCAGCCGTGCAAATAATGGGTGCTTATAATTGCATGTTAATTACTAGAAGTCTTATCACAATAATCACAAGAGTAAGAGATGTGGTGGACGTATTTGTCTTTTCGATCGTCACTAAAGCTATTTTCTTTTTGTTTTTTTCTGTACTATTTCATCTGTAACAAAATAGGACAAAATGGATGAGATTATATAGTAACTTTTCTTATTAAGCATATATATGTATGTACATATTATAATCCTAATTGATATGGATAACATTCACCCAACACACCAACATGTATATAGAGTTTCTCGTTAAACTAATGGATAACCACACTCATGACAGAGATTGAAATAAGAAGGATGTGCTACTCACAGTTGTAGTTTAATATTTAAGGAAAAATGTATCCAGCACATTTAACACCAATCACGTCATCAAAAAATACTTCCTTGCCAGCCCCGCCTTGATTCTTTGCAGCTCCAAGGCAGCACATCAAAGGAATTAAGTGTTCCTCCCTGGGATGACATTGCCTGGCAGACGGAGCATCTGACCAGCGACTCAGTTTGTTGACTTTTTCTTCGTATGAGGTTTCCTTGACAAGAACATCTCTCAAAAACTCGTGGAATGGAACACTGTGCAAATCTGCCTGAGCACCGCCAAATCCTCTCATGTTGTGGTACGACATTCCTGAACCAATGATAAGTACACCTTCATCTCTCAATTCAGTCAGAGCTTCCCCAAGTTTAATATGTTGTGCTGCATCCAATCCCTTTACCAAAGACAGTTGTACTATTGGAATATCAGCATTTGGAAGCATTATTTTCAAAGGAACAAACACTCCATGATCATATCCTCTTTCGTCATCAAATTTATGAGGAATATTCTTGCTCTTCAACAATTCGGAAACACGTTGGATCAATGGTAAAGAAGGCTTTATGGGATAATCAATGCTATAAGATTCTTTAGGAAATCCGTAGTAGTCATAATATAAACTGGGCGAATTTCCATTGAGAATGGTAGGTTGAGACTCCTCCCAATGAGCGGATATGACTAAACAAGACTTTGGTTTCATGTTTGACAAAAATTTTGTTACAAAAGATTCCAGAAATGTCACCATGTTTTTATGCTCTTTGTCGCCTAACAAAGGAAGTGGACCTCCTCCATGGGGTATGTAGGCGCACGGAATTCTTTGGCTTTCAGCTGGTTTTGACATTTTCATAAAACGATTAAAAATTCTTCAGATTCCTTGCACTGAGCTGATTGTGTTGTATCTTTCTATGGGGCAGGTACACGGTACACACAAGAAATGACACAAAAGTTGATTGTTTGCCGGCACAAGATTTTGCTTGATGTCCTAGTCCTATGTACTAATAAATTAAGTATAATTTTTTATGTCGATTTAATTCATTTAAAGCCAAGTTAAAAATATCGTCAAGTCGTCAATTAGTTTGTAATGTTAGTCAATATTATTGTTGATTGTAAACATACCTAATTAATCTGCATTCATTATTACTTGTCTTCTTCTTTTGTCTTTGTTTTACCAGGAAATCTATCAGCAAATTACAAACAAATAAATTACTATTTCTTCGAATGAACTCCTTTATTACTCTAATTTATTAGCAATAATAATAGTAAAATTAAAATAGTTTACCAAAACGCTTACCTGAAATATATGAAATGGTAATAATAATAATAATTATAAATTTTTATTTTCCTTATAATTTGGATATCCCACGGTACAATCGCAGTTGAGAGTAGATTCATGCAATACAGAATATAGTGCCCAAGCAAACATAGATGTTTCACCAATTCGACAAACGTTACTTGCACAGTAAAAATATACAGGGTGGTTAACAATTAATAATAATTATTGTTTAATAGCTTGGCCGACATAAAAATATCTGGAGAGTATAGAAAGCTCACTGTCACGGCCGTATCGAGAAATCGATTTCGGGGTGGGCAAAATCCAAACATTAAGTACTAATGTTACAATAATCACCCGAAGCGCGAAAAAATTTGAGCAAATTTAATAAAAATGAACTTAAATTGCATTAAATTCGAGATTATTTGCTCTTTTGGACAAAATAACCTTTTTATTGGGCGAGGCGGGCAATTACCCTCTAGCCAAACCCTGTATTCGGCGTTGCTCACTTTAATATTAATCTGAACGTTTTTTTTAGTTTATTTTCAATTCTTTTAGAGAATTTGTTGTGAATGTCTAAATTCCATTGTTAATAAGTTGTGGGATTTTTTTTTAATTTCTTTATTTAAGTTTCAGTTGAAATAACTAATGTTTTAATAATTGTTATTCGTGTTTATCCGTACAAATAATAAATTCCCAAACTCATCAATCGTTTTTAACTTTAACTCCCCTCAATATATATGCCACTTTTATTTAATTATGGTTATCAAACTAATTTTCAAATACGTCAAAATAAAATAATGCAATATTTACAATAATAAATATTAAAAACTTTCCTAATTATTACCAAACAAATCTATGCAAGCCGATTTGCTAAAGAAAACCTCTTCCTTGTACATAATATACTCATCTACTCATGTATTCTATACGGAAATATAGTTTGCTATTTCCCGAAAGCTGAGAGGGGCGCGGGGCGATGGCTTTTCCATACATACATGCCAATTAGTGTAATATACCTGACCTGGTCACTTCCAGGAAGTGTGATAGGGCTTATAAATACATTATTATATTATTCCCCAACTGAGGAACTGGAACGTCTTGATCAAATTTTAATGTTAACTGAATTGTTGAGCTGCCCTGTACTATCTTGAGGCGCACGACTATTAGCTATTGCTATTGCTATTGGCGTTTGTTTTGTTTTGGCTGCTGCTGTAGGCTTTCTGGACTTGAAATGAAAACACTCATTCGGCTGATGAAGCTCGCTACAGAATGTATTTTGGACTGTAGAGCATTTTTAATCTTTGTTGAACGTTTGGACTGTTTTTTTTATTTTTTTATTATTAATTTGCGTGAAAAAAGAAAAGCTCTTGTTATGATTGTTAATTTTGTGGTCAATATGCAGTCAACAGTTCTTCAGATAAAAAAATACAAATTTGGTTAAAATTGCTACTAAGTTTGTTCATTGTTCTAGTAAATGAAACAAAGGTAAATTGTAAGTTGTAAATTGTTACATTGCTAGCAAGCTAACAAGCAAAAATTATTCTCAATTTGGCCATATCTGATAAATAGTTGTTTTGATTTGCAATTAAATAGAGAGTAAATCAGCTTTGACTGTATAATTTCAATACTATCAACTATACAGTATTTTATCGTCTCAACCGTTACTTAAAACACATAATTAAATAATACGATGTCGTGCTCACCGACCCCAGAAAAGAAAATGAAGATTAGCTTAAACGGTGAGTTCATACTTTGTTTTGAGGAATGACATTGGAATTAAATGGTTGTGTAACTAACTCTCATGTCCTTACACTTTGATTTTCAGTTTTCCGAGTGGGCGATCTGGAAATTTACTTTATGCCGATTTTGAAATTGCTCATTGATCAGAAACCTGAGTCGTCACCATTCTTGGATCCCGTTGATCCTATAGTATACATTCAATAATTTACTTTCAATCTAAGAAACTCGGACGATTATTATTATTTTATTGTATACATAACTAATGCTTAATGTTGGTAATTAATAGGCTTTAAACGTTCCGACTTACTTTGATATTATAAAAACTCCCATGGATTTGTCAACTATCAAGAAAAAATTGGAGACGGGTTTGTATCATGATCCGTGGGAATTCGTAGATGACGTCTGGCTGATGTTTAACAATGCTTGGACCTTTAATAATAAAAACAACATCGTATTTAAGTATTGCACCAAAGTAAGTATTTTGAAATTTTGATTTTGGACTTTTAAAAATTGTGAATTTACTGAGTGTGAGTTTAACATTATTTCATATACTTACTTGGTTAAATATTCATTTAGGCATTTGATGTTTGATAATGTTTTTTCAGCTGGCAGAGCTATTCGGGCCTGAGATTGACAGAGTAATGAAAATGTTAGGATATTGTTGTGGTCGCAGCTATAGTTTCCTTGCCCAGGCTCTGTGCTGCTGTGGAAAAGACAGTTGCATAATTCCACGCGACGCAAAATACTTTGTTCATCCAGACAGGTAATATTCGACTGTTTGTCATCTCCTAAATCTCCTTATTAAATTAGTTCAGTTGACTAGTGAACATGATGCTCTATGCTGCACTGTATATGTCCGTTCCACGCTTTGAAAAAGTGGTTGCCTATAATATATGTCTTTTAACAGTAGATTTAACAGCAGTATATTTTTATAAATAGTCGAGCATTTTGCGTAAAATGCTTCGATGAGCTTCCTGAGTATAGTGATTTAGAAGTTGTTCTCGAGGACCATACGTACTGCAAAACATCTACGGAGTAAGTATTGTTTACAGCTACGTTGAGTATTCATAGTACGTAAAGATATTAAATTGACTGTTTTTTCAAATGTTTTTTCAATAGATTAGTCAGGAGAAGTGTCAGGAAAAGTTTATGGGTGGAGGCTACGAACGACGAAATAACACCCGAGTCGTTTGTTAACTGTGTGAGCTGCAAACGCAAGTTGCACCAAATTTGTGTTTTACACATGGACTGTATTTGGCCGGACGGGTGATTACTTTTAACTCTTTGAATAACATCGCACAAAATTGCTACAAATATGTTTAATCATTAAATGAATGGGTAATTATTGGACAAAATTGCAGATATACATGTACAAACTGTTTAGAAATAATGAAAACAACCCGGGCAGCCAACATGTACAATGCAGAGGGATTACGCAAAACCAAACTGGGAGATCACATTGAGCAAAGGGTGAATCGGTTTTTAAACAAGCAAATGAGTGGAGTAAAAGTAACTGTAAGAGTGTTATCGTCACTCTCGAAGATCGTCCAAGTCAAGGAAGGAATGAAAGTTCGATTCGTCGACACTGGAAAAATGAGTGCCACGTTCCCTTACATGTAGCTATAAATTCATTAATATAATATGTAATGTTTCCGACATTTTTTTGTATTCATTTTCATTTAAAATGTATGTTTGATTCGTTGCAGTTGCAAAGCGATCTTTGCGTTCGAGGAGATTGACGGAGTGGATGTCTGCTTTTTTGGTATGCACGTTCAGGAATACGGATCAGAGTCTCCACCTCCAAATACACGACGAGTCTACATTTCTTACTTGGACTCTGTTCAGTTATTTTATCCATACTTTTTAAGAACACCCGTCTACCATGAAATTCTACTAGGCTATTTAGAATATGTTAAAAAGCTTGGATACAGTATGGCACATATTTGGGCATGTCCCCCTCAAAACGGAGACGATTACATCTTTCATGGGCATCCTCCAAAGCAGAAAATCCCATCAGCAAAACGTTTGCTTGAGTGGTATAAAAAAATGTTGAAGAAAGGAATATACGAACACATCGTAGTAAACTACGAAGTAAGTTGGATGCTGATTTTCCAACAAACTATTATTTTAATAATTCTCTAATGCAATTTTACATGTAAAAATGAAATAATATTTTATGAAACTGCTATTTTGGCCGTTTCAGAACATTTTCGAGCAGGCCAGGGATAACAAGATATCAAGTGTATCTGAACTTCCTTATTTCGATGGAGATTTTTGGTCAGACAAACTTGAAGATCTTGCCCAAGAGATTGATCAATCTAAGGCTGGAAAACCTTCAAACTCAGTAGCGACTGCCTGTGTAACATTTGAATACTTTTTGAAAATTAAATTCCAAATGTTTTCACATATTTACCAATAATAAATAACCTTACTAATGTCGATTAGGTAACTTAAGAAAATAAATTTTGTGTGTGTAGACACCAGCAAATTCTCCATGTCTAGAAATCAAATTCGAGAAATTAAGTCCAAAAGAGCAAAAAGTCGCAAAGAAAAAATGGCATAGACTTACTGCAAGTGACGATTTGACGGCGAATTTTTTTTCTTTCATGAAAGATTATCATGAAGATTTTCTTGTAGTTCACCTTCAATCAAAGGAGACAAAGTCGGTATTGCCTTTAAGTCGAACATGAGATCGCAATAATCATTCAACCTATATTATTTATTATCCCTACTCCTAAAAGTTTGCGTTTTACTTTTCAGACTATACAAGACCCTGATCCATTCATTGTGTGTGATCTAATGGACGGAAGGGATTCTTTTTTGCTGATGGCCAAGGAAAAGCACTTCGACTTTTCCTCTTTACGTAGGAGTAAATATGGGACAATGGTGATGCTGTTCGAAATTCACAATCTGGCTCAGCAGGAGCATGAATATGTATGCAATAAGTGTCGTATGAAAATAAAGATACGGTAAATTATAATACCAAATGTACTTACGTACTCAATTATTGTGCAACTAATCATAATTTCACTGTTTGCTTTCAGATTCCATTGCACAGTTTGTGAGGATTTCGATCTGTGTGTTGATTGTAAGAAAAAGTTTGTTCACTCTCACAAAATGACCAAATTAGCTGCTGACGGTGACAGAGTTGATGTTCCTGTTGCAAAAGTTGGCCCAACTTTACTTACAAGGGATCTAGTTGCAAATTTTGTCCAAATGTTGATTCATGCTTCTGAATGTAATGACGTTTGTCGAGTTGAGCAATGCCGTATATTGAAATATTTGATCCATCATATTAGTCGGGTAACTTGTTAAAGAATGTTTTTTCAAATATATTTTAAATTGTAGATAGGACTAAATATTATTTAATAGTTGTTTAATGGTAAACCTGAATCTGTTTGTATATTGTTAACAATAGCCATGCCCTAAAAGAAGAGAAGGGGGATGCAACAAGTGCTCACAATTCATGATTATAATTTACAGTCATGCAAAGAATTGTAACAATAGGTATTGCCCAGTCCGAGGTTGTTACAACCTTAAATTAAAGATGTATCAGAAAGCTCAAGACATTGAATTAATGAATAATCCAATCTGGAGGCAGAAACTACGACAAATGATGCAATTAGCATTTGACAGCGTATCATCTGAAGCCAATGTAAATGTTCATCCAGCGACAGCTCAGGTAATTATTGAGCTATGTTTAGTGAAATAAATAATTCGTTTTATTTCAATTTTACTTTAGGGTGACATGTCTAACTGATATTTTTGTGTGTAGAACACCTTTATACAGGTCCATAATTTTCCGCTAACACCAAGTGATGTGAAACATCCAATGAATCCACCACCCTAAGGTTTGAAAATGATGAATCCCAAGAACAAAGGATTTAGACCAGCAGATTGTAGTATTCCAATATTATGTAAAGGTAAACTTTTAGGATAGATGATTTTCTTTATTCTCAAATATAGGATTAAAGAGTAGGTATTAAGGTATTAATATATTGCATTTCTTTGATCGAGATAGTATGATAATGATAAAATGAATTGGCAAACCCAATGGATCTCAATATTTTTCAATTAATTTTGTATGATTTTGTCTTACTACTTTAGTAGTGAAAGGGGTGTGGTATTTTTGTGTGTAGACCTATACCTACATTGTTTAGATAGAGTAATGAAATAATAATTAAATATGACTGTTCCTAAATATATAATGATAGCATGATTCCTGTTTGATTTGTTCTGATTCGATGTAATAAATGGACTTATTTGATTTTTCATTTGTTAAACACACGTTGCCAACTTTTACAGATATGCTTTTTGTACCTAATTGTAATTTTACATAAACATTGCTGACATACTTATACTTACTTTAGTAATCGTAAATAGTAATACAATTGGGAGTTAGTAATTTCAATCAAAATCAATCAAAAATGCTTAAAATTCGCGATTTTATGTTCGCGATGTTCAAATGACCTCATTTTTCGAGATTTTGGGCTGTGGAATTGTATATTATATATACTACACTTGTGAGTAACATATTTATAAAAATAGATCGTCAGTTTCGACACTCTTGGGTGGACTATTTTTTTAGACTATTTTGGTATCGGATGTAAGGATTCCATTTTCTGATAGTTTTTAATTATTTTAAAATAGAGATTTTATAGGGAGTTCAAATAAACAATAATATGTTTAGGGATGCTTTTTGTAGGAATACACATGAAAAATGCGTCGTTGCTGTGCACAATGAATGTAGTAATTGCCGATTAACTTACCAACTATCGGTGGTGGTCATCTTGCAGCAACTAGACTAGGGCATAATGAATTACCTTATAGCTTCATCTTTGTCAAAACAACAGCTATTAATTATCTGTATTTATGATATTTTATGTACATATCACCCACTGATGATTGAAAGACAGACACAATCGATGAATGGTGTAAAATGAGAAAAATTTGACTAAAAAAATTATAAAGAGTGGACTGGATGAAATAAAGTGAATTACTGAATGATTTTAAGCGTGAATTTTAATGAATAAGTATACGTTATTAATTCCAATTCCAGTACAAGAACTAGCAATATCGGGTTTAATGCAGTAAGTATTTTGCTAAATTACTAAACCTCCAGCCGCAGGCCGCAGCAATCATACAGAATACAGAACGGCATTAATTATGCATGTATTTACATATTTTAGCTTCCACTTTCTGATAGCTTTGATTTATATGAGAAAAAATTACGGTGCATATGTATACAATACAATGAAAATGTCTTTTCTTATATTCCATACTTTTTGCTATTACAATTACGTACATAGTAAATACATGACACTACTGTCACTACTGCTAATTGTAAGCTGTATTCATCGGCGTGTTTTAAGCGTTTTGGTGTCAGGACAGGAGACATTATGCTGCACAGAATAAAATTATAATATTATGTAGATGTAACGATGCATCATAATTATTAAAGTCTCATTATTATGAGGTATTTTTAGTAACTAAGTTAATCCACGTGCCTCGTGCAGACTTTTTTTCACATCACACAGCTGCAGATAATTCTGAGTAGCAGAATATTAAAAAAATTCTGTGTTATAAATATGCTAACAATAACCGCAGAAGTCGGATATTTAAACATCCCTCAGCAAAAGTAGAACGTATTGGTATTTTTACCAGTTTTTATTGCTTAGAATACTTTGTAATTCTACTATTTAAAAAATATTTTTTTTAATTTTCACAAACATTAAATATTTTATGTCAGTGGATTTTCAAAATGAAAACTCTGTTTACAGCAAACCTTAGTGGTATACTAATTTTGTTAACTTTTACTGCGTGTTTTATTGCCCCAGTAGTTAAAAGTTGGCCTTACGGTCAAACAAAAGTGCGTGGAGTAAATATTGGAAGTTGGCTTATTCTTGAAAAATGGATAACCCCATCACTATTTTCAGGTTTACCGGATTATGTAGTAGATGAATACAGTTTATGTAAATATTTGGGCTATTCGGCTGCAGAAGCAAAACTGAGATCCCACTGGGAGACTTGGTTTACTGAAAAGGATGTAATTCATATGAAAAATGCTGGAATAAATCATTTGCGTATTCCCATTGGGTATTGGGCATTTGACATTAAGGAAGGTGAACCATGGGTCAAAGGCTCCTGGGACTACGCTATGAAAGCCGTCGGATGGGCAAAGAAACACGGATTGCAAGTCATGATTGATTTACATGGTGCTCCCGGTTCTCAGGTTAAAGACTTTACATATTTTATCGTCATGTACTTTACACATTAAACACTTTTCAATTTTACTTCACAGAAATCGGATTTTCAAAGTTATTTAGTTATAACATGGAAATTAAAGGGTTCAATATTAAAAAATGAAAACAAAATAATAGTCTTAATTTTAGCTAAAACTTTATATAAAATATTTAAATTCGCAAATTATTTTGTAGAATGGCAATGATCATAGTGGACGAAATGGTTCGATTGAATTTTTCAATTCTGATGAGAATATCAACCGTGCCGTGAATGTAATCGGACAAATAGCTCGCACGGCGAATAACACCCAATGGCAAAATACAATTTCCATAATCCAATTACTAAATGAACCAATACTATGGGGAAATGACTACAATTACAGACTTGAACGTTTGAAAACTTATTATCGTCTAGCTTATGACGAGGTGCGTCGTTACAGCAGTCTTGCAGTTGTCGCTGTTCATGACGCTTTCATTGATTTGCCAAACTGGTACTATTTGAGGGACGATCCCCATTATTTTTGGGTTATGTTGGACACACATTTGTATCAAGTCTTCACACCAGCTTGGCAAAATTTAACCTGCGAAGAACAAGCTCACCTGCCATGTAGAGTGTCGCAATCCCTTCCCGAAGCTAATAACAAATTGTGGACTGTAGTAGGAGAATGGTCCTTGTCTACGCCTAACCCTTGCAAAAATCAAGCTGAATTCGCAAAGCAACAAATTGGAGTTTATGAAACAGCGTCAGGATGGTAATAGAAATTGTAGTAGTCTTTATAATATACATTAAATTTACAATACAATTGAAAATCATATTTTACAATAATTTGATTAATTAAAGAAACAATCTTTGTCTGACTAGGTTTTTCTGGAGTTATAAACATGAAGGATGGAAGGAGTGGAGCTTCCAGGATGCAATTACAAACGGATGGATTAACCTCTCTCAAGATAATGCAGCTAAATGTTAAAGTGGAGTTAAACCTTCCATTTTAATTTGCATACCTATAGGTACCTTTAATTGCTTATACCATCAAATGGGGAATTTTATGTGCGAATAAATACCTATATGTTCAGAGTTACACGATTACTTTTATTGTGAGTTGAAATTGTCAGAAGGTGGAGTAGAATGTGACTGTGCAATAATTTTATAGCATCAATGTTAAATCGCTAGTATAATGTTAGACCACTAAGTCTCATTGATATTGAGACTATTAAACCATTGCTTTGGGCTCGAGCGTTTCATATTGGAACCTAAAGATTTCAGCATTTCATTAAGTATAACTGTATAATAAAAAATGCAACATGTAAATTCATTATGTTAGTACAGATTACTCATCACAACACAAGAGCTTATAACAAAGGAATATGTAAATGTGTTATCATAATCAAATTTAGTTTAGCTTTTCGAGGGAACGTAAACATAATGTGCCTTTGTTGACCAGGAAATATGGATAGAACACGGAAGATTACGGAATTAAAATCTGTATCAGCAACGCACATGCAATGTTTTCAATTTGTTTACGATTCGAACACCGCTACTTGCTCGTCTGCAGGATAAGCAGTTAGGAGACCGCTAAGTTAAGACAAAGAGTCAATAAAACATACATTTTTAAAATATTTTAAACACTTTTTGTCATCTTTCAAGACGGTTAGTCAACCAATAGGACCCAGAGTGCCTCCACAGCGATTCCCTTTCTTCTTCTCCTCCTCCTGTGCTTTATTTTTATTTCATTTCAGTTTTCGCAAAAGTTGGTAGCCTTTTAAAACGGAACATGTAATTTTTAACTGAGTATAAATGCTGATTTATAACGTTGACGAACAAAGAAATGATGTTTACGGAACATTAGTCGTGCTGCACGAATAGAAGTAACGTTTATGAACAAAGACCTTTGTGAAACAACACGCTCAAAACCACACGACTCTAGAATGAACACAAACACAACTCCATTCTGAGCGGGTAAATTCTACTATGAATAATAATATTGTGTAAAGTTCATGATCTTGATAGCATTATCCATAAACAATTCGTATCAGAATTTAGCCGTTTAGGCAATTTCTTTGTTCGTGAGTACTCGCATAACAAAATCAATGTAAAATATTATGGAACATCTATTCTACGGAGAGAAAGTCTCCCCTTGTCTATTAATCAAATTGAAACAGACCACCCTCGTTTTACAGCTATCTCAATATCTCAAGATAAAAAGAACATTGTTATTATCAACGTCTACTTCCCATGCTCCACAGAACCAGATCTACAATCTGACTGCATTGCCAAACTTTACCAATTATGTGATAAGTTCGAAAACGACCATATAATAATTTGTGGTGATTTTAACACTGACCTCAACAAACATATATCCACATCTCACCTAATATCTAATCTGTGCTCCAGTTTCAATCTAAGTTTAGCAGACATGATAAACCTTCCCTCTGACACTGTAACTTTCGTATCTCAATCAAATGACTCATGCTCCTGGATAGATCATATTTTGATATCAGAATTGTTTACTAATAGCTGTAGTAACTTCGATGTTGTTTGTCCAACTTCTTCCGATCACAACTTACTCAAGTGTGGAATTAAACTGCAACTTTTGTCACCCCTCTCAGTGAATAACACCCCAACCACTAACAAGCACAATCACCTCAATTGGAACAACTGCTCAAAATCAGAAATTAAGGTCTATAATGACCACACTAGTCACCATCTCATTGCACTACACCAAAAATGCCTCAACTCACCCTATCCCTCAAATGAAACAATAAATGACCTATATTCGGACCTTTTGAGTTGCTTAGTAAATGCTGA
Source organism: Pogonognathellus longicornis (assembly GCA_034694085.1). Taxonomy (NCBI): domain Eukaryota; kingdom Metazoa; phylum Arthropoda; class Collembola; order Entomobryomorpha; family Tomoceridae; genus Pogonognathellus; species Pogonognathellus longicornis. Next base: position 476 of record JAQFYB010002925.1, on the reverse strand, counting down.
AAATCACTTAGTCGCAGAACGTTGTTGTAACAAGAAAATAAAAAAAATCCCGGGATGGAATAAAAACATCAAAGCTCTATATACGAACTACAAAACATCATATCATGTCTGGTCTAACAACAAATGTGAACGTCTACATTCTATAATGAAAATGCACAAAAAGTCGTTTAAGTACGAACTGAGATCCTTACAACGTAACAAGATTAAACACAGTACCGAAAAAATTGCCTACCTTCACAAATCTAAAGACTTCCACAAACTCTGGAAACACATTAAATCGCAAGAAAGCTGCCCCGAAAAATTCTCAGATAATATTGACAATATTCACAACCACATGAATATTGTAAACTACTGGCATGACCACTATAAAGATTATTTTCAAGATAAGACATCAGAAACTCCTTACCAACCCTTCAGCACAGAACCTATCGCCCACGAAAAAATCAACACTCAGGAAGTTCAAAATATTATTACCA
>JAQFYB010002924.1:0-21811 GCA_034694085.1 Pogonognathellus longicornis | reverse complement strand
AAAAATATGAGATAGTGTCTTTTGCGTACTTTCGTATATTTGAGTTAGACTAAGAGAGAATTAGGGTCTCGATATATGATTATTTGTTTAGGATTCTACTTACTAGTATAGAGTCGGAACGGGAATTTTCCGCAAGTGGTATTTTGACTAATAAAATACGGTGCCGATTAGAAGATGAGACTTTGAGCCATTTAAGCTTTCTGTCATAGTATTTCAAACAAAACATTAGTTCTTTATTGAAATAATTCACTATGTCCGCAATGTGAGTGCTTAATGTCCATTTTAATTGCATTAATATATTAATAGATTAATACTAGGTATTGCCTAATATTGTAAACAAAATATGTTTAAAATCGCATGAACTTTATATTCTCTATATTCCTAACTTATTACTTTTTCGGCATAATACCGGTATATACCGGATGCTTGAATTACCGAATACAGGTGACAGGTATTAAGAAATAGCCCCGTTATTGCATACCCTAGTTTAATACACTTAATGTAATGGTTTTTAAATGCTTAAAAGCTTATTTGACACAATTTGCTTGGTCTAACTGTAATGTTTTTTGCTAATGTATTTACTGAATGAACATCAACCATATGGAACCAAAAATCTTCCTGCAACGATACAGAACTCTTCAAGTTCTGCATTATCGTTACAGCGAATGCTTCACTCAAATATATATTCCAATAATAAAATACTACGGCATAATTGTCGGCATTATGTTAGGATATGGGGCTATTATTTGCAGCAAAACCAATCAGGGTGTTGCATATTTCATGCCGTTGTTTATGGTTTCAGCTTCATGCTACATAGTGGAATCATATACTTGTGCAAAGGGTGCGAGTATTCATGACTTGTCCAAAGGATTCCAAAATAAAGGTTCTTTGGGATTGAGCAGCAAAACCGCTTTGATTTACAAGACGTGCTCCCCCATGAAAATAAAAGTAACATTCCTTTATGAGTTTGAGACATTTACTGTTGTTAGAGTGATAGGTATTATGATAGTGGGGACTGCTAAATTATGTATTGCGGCTGGTGTCTAAGAAAAATTGGAATATGTTTAAGGTGAATTTTATATAAAAATGTCATTGCACTTTTTATTGGCAATATTTATGAATACCAATTAGTGTAATATAATGCGTTACTTGTAAACATTTCTGCAAAAATTAATAGATTTTCACACACAGTTTTTGAAATTGCTTAAGCCGAAACAATGTTTTTCTTTAGAGATGTTTTATAAAAATTTAAAAAAAGGTTTCAAATGAAAATCCAAAATATGAATTGCTGGTAAATGACATGGAATAATAATTCCGATTATATTTCATAAATGAGCTGTATTCGTAAAATCGGCAACGTCGCTTCGGGGCATTCCGATATTAAGCATACAACTCATTTAATCACATAATTACCCCTACGTTCGCCTTGCTTCGCAAGGCTCACTCCGGCTTCTGTCTCTTCCAATGCTGCAACATCGTGCAAGTGATCATAGCCCATAATTGTTAATTTTGTCGGTCAATTGTCATCACCCTCTGGTTTGGTTAGACTGAGCACCTCGGTGTTCAGCAGAGATGCTCTGTCGTGATTGCGGTTAAAAGAATCAGGAGCCTATTATACTACCATTTATTATAATCGTTTGTGCAATTGAATGTAATACAAAAATTGATTTTGGCTAGTGTAATAGTCTTCTGATACTTTTCAACTCGAGCCTATCAGTCGATGCTGCTTGCAAATGTCCCTTGAGTTGAAGCAGTAGTTGAAAATTCCTTCGGAATACTCACCGACTTATACTTTGTTCAACTTTACCTTACTCTACTAGTTAAATAGTTGAATGTATTCAGATATAATTGAAAACAACTAGTCGCTTTCCACTAACATTAGGTCACTCAAGTATAGCTGCCCATTTATTGATCCATTCTAAATAACGTACTCATACTGTATGTATTGTATAATCTATTCACATTTAATTTTTATTCGACTCTGTATTTTTCTTTTACGCTGCATAGTGTTAATAGTGTTAAATAAAAGGGAGATAATAAATTATCTCATGAAAATACACTCGGGGTATATAATAATATTATCTCTTTATCAACTTTTCACACTTCCATGCAACGGGAAAATAAACAAGAATGAGAAGAAATAATGCTCACACTTCTATTTTCATTTTTTGTCCAAATGGGCCGTAATTTTAACAGGGAGTAGGCAACATGATTCCCCACCGTGAAAAAATCTAAAACTTTCAAAAAGTTTGCGTCATTTTTTTCAAAATTTCAATTGTTGACTTTTTACGCAATTTTTTACGCCAGTGTGCTTAATTTAATGTTTCAATGCTATTAATATTTACTTAAATTAACTTAACGTCGAAATCAGCAATAAAATGCAAAAAACCCGGTTCGAAAGGACCAAATGTAAAATTACCTATATTTAACCCTTTACTCACCACTATGCACTATGCTATTTTACACTCAGTTTTCAAAGTCGCTCAAGCACGAACAATTATTTTCTTTAGATACGATTATAAAAATTGTAAAAAAACGTGTCAACTGAAAATCTAAAAAATGATTTGAATGATATGGAATTGTTATTCCGCCTTTGTCGGTCAATTGTCATCACCCTCCGGTTTATTGTTGCATATTAATATTTTAAACCAAACCTCAACCGCGGGGTTGAGGGCGCCATTCGGGAGCCCCGGGGTTTAAAGCCCAAACCCCACATACATCGAAGCTCCGTTCACCTTAGTCTACTAGTAAAATAGTTAAAATTCAGATATAATTGCATAACAAACAGTCTCTTTCCACTAACATTAAGTCACTCCAAAGTAGCTGCTCATTTATTGGTTCATTCTAAACAACCTACTCATACTGTCTTTATTGTATAATCAATTCACTCTCTTCGACCCTGAATTTTACTGTTACACCACATAGTGCTTTTTCTCTCTATGTTTGAGACGTACATTACATAAATTCTAAATATTTAAGCCTTATAAACGAATACCGAAACCCAAATGTAAAACAGGATTTGGTTGTCAAGATTGGGTTTCAAGAGACACCAACATAACATGACATTAAGACGATATTTGTTGAAGACTCGCAGCGTATAAAAACAGCTAATTACAATTAATGTCAAAATCAACCTAAAAGATATCTTTGCTAGTAGCGCGAAAACTTAAGCCAATTTTTGCATTTGTTTGAACAAAATAAACACATTAGGGATTTGAGGGGCGTGGGATACGTGCCACAGTTTCTTGCCGCTCAGCAAGGAAACATTGCTTCTGGTTAATAATATATTGTTTAAGATGCTGTACTTGAGTTTGCCTTGCAATACACTAAAGGTTTTATTATGCTCTGATATAAAAGCGTTATGAATTTTGTTCAAAGCTGTCTTTATTCATAATTTCACACTTATTGAATTGTAATTCAATTCCGTTGTTCCAATGCAATGCCATGGTCTTGAGGCGCCTATGTCCGCTACAAGCCTTCGGTGCCCTTAGACTCTTTGCGCTTATTTCCAGGTCCAGCCTTCGGCACCATAGTACGGCCCTGGCACCCTGGGACGATTCACTAACTGTCAAATTGGTTTCTACACCTCTGATAGAATGCATAGTTCTATTTAAACATATTATTGGTATAAAATATTCCGAAAAACAATATAAAAACCGGCAATTAAGCTCAAATGCTCTATATTTTATACATTGTTTTAATTCACCTAACTCTTGGTATATGGTGTCTGATGCAAGGGTACTTGTGGTAGTATTTAATAAAATTAGTAATAAAATTGTACTGGGTTTACAAAATAATTCTCATAATTGAATTAGTTGTACAAGAATGTTGGACTTTTCCCTATTCCATTGGAGCATTTTGTGTTTTTAGTTTGGCAATGAATAAAGGAAACGAAATTCTACTGTTCGCAAACCACTTAATCTCTGCATGATGTCAATACTAGGGTAATAATTTGATAAATCATTAGAACCAAATAAGTGTCTTAATTTTCTAGAGCAATATAAACAATAATTTTGCATTGTTACCGATGCAATAAAATTATTTTTTCAATGTATACAATTAATTATATTTTCACAATATTTTTTTAAAAAGAATTACACATTATATTGTAATTATTAACTAAATTTTTTCATAGATATGATTTATGCAACCCAAACATCAGAACACATGTTCAGATTCATAATATTTGTGATTGAATGAGTTTGGCAGTGATTTATCCGCCGATAATTTTACTCTCGAATGCAAGTCTGTTCATTTACAACTTCTTCGTCCATCACCACGACTCGGTTATTGTTTTCATAATGGTCGCTTTAATTGAATCAGCGCCATCCCATATCAACAAATAAGCCTATGCAAGTACGTACGCTCAGTCTACAATATATGCCTGTACAGCGGCCCGTATTTCTCCACAAAAATAAATAGGACTAATCCGGGGGTTGGGTAGACTTTTCAAGCTTGCAAGGAATACCCCTTACTATGATTGTGATTAAGTATGCTCGGTGTTACTTTAAAATATATGACAACAAACCAAGCAAGAAACATGTGCTCCATACTTCCTTCAAGATCAATAGAGAACTCTTGACATTGCCCTAAAACTTCCGTAAGTTATAGAATAGTATGGGTTTTCAACACACCAGCACAACTTTTATCGGACATCATCTGAAATAATGGTGTCCAAGTTTGGATTCTATTGATGTTTCCGTTCGTGACAGATTACAAAAACATTAACTTGCTTTGAACTTGAAAATAATCTTTGTTTTCTGGATTTAATTGAGGCGTGTCTACTGGATCCTGATTCTGCAGTTAATATTTTGCAGTATGAAACTGCTTTGCTTTTTAGGCTTTCCTGCTCAACGTGACCTACAAAATTACAAATAGTAACTATGTCAAATAAAAGATGTACGATAATACGAGCATATTAGTTTCTGTCGTCTTTCTTATTATCTCATTATTTTGAACACTAAGACATCGAATCCTTGCATTCCCTCTGTTCCATGTGTTTTTGGAAAATCGTAAAATTCCATACGGCCCTGTATAAAATTCAACACTTCTTATCACCTAATGAAACCGAGAAGTCAAGATGGGAAAGAGTTAATCCGTAAAAGGTCATTGCAATGGTCATTGGTCAATGGTCATTGCACTTCAGCCCCTTTTTCGACCTTTTTAAGAATTAACTCTTTCCCACATCGACTTCTAAGTTTAACTGGGTGATAAGAAGGGTTGAATTTTATACAGGGCCGTATGTCATTTTACGATCCGCAACACAAGCTCTAGTCGAAGTGGAGGAATTCGGGAGGATGCAAACATTCAAAAGCGAAGAAAGAAAAAATAGATACACACGAAAAGTTAGGTAAAGATATAGTGAAAGCGCTATCCTCTAACCAGGTAGAAAAAATCACAACAACAGAAGTTATTGGCGACAACAAAAAGACAAAAACTCAAATTTTTCTGAAGAAATAGTTTCAGTTTTCGAAAGCATATGATAGTTTGTTGAGGATTCAACTGGTTAGTGTAGAGTCGCTATTTTCCGCAAGTGGTATTTTGGCAAATAAAATATGGTGACGATTTAAAGATGAGATTTTGATCCATTTATGCTTTCTGTGATCGTATTTCAAACAAAACAATACTTCTGTATTGAAATATTTCACTATGTCCGCAATTTGAGTGCCTAATGTCCATTTTAATTGCGTCAATAGATTAATACAAGGTATTCTAATACTGTTGATTACTTCAGTAAGGGGTTTCACGCAAAGCGATTATAAGCCGATTAATTTCATAATCGGATTATTGGAAATAATCAAGTGAAACAGCGCTTGGGCACGAATCCATTTAATTGGTTATTTCTTCGAAAAAAAGAATCTGCTTTTGACTCGATTGTTGACGACTTAATCCATTCTCACTCACATCTCCTCCAATAAGTCAACTTTGGCGGCAATATGAGCAAATTAATTCCGTAGAATAGTCAGTGCACTCAAGCTGAACAATTATAATCGAAAAAAACCGATTATTATTATAATCACTTTGCATGAAACGCCTTAATATAAAAACAAAATATGTTGAAAATTGCATTGAAACTTGATATTCTCTATATTCTTAATCAGGGCCGTAACTAGGATTTCTGTATGGGGGGTGCTAGATATAACCCGAGGTTTTAATAAAATTACAATAGTTAAAATTGTGTAATGCCTAGTAAAATCCTGTTTATTGCAGTGGTTATTCTTAATATTACATTGTGGTAACTATATTAATGCAATTCAATGGTTTTTCTTTAAATAAAGTTAAATAAAGTCGGTAAGTACTTGTTCAATATTACACTGAATTTCTCGATGAACGTTCAGTAATGCTCAACCATTTAGTCTATCGTTGCCCATGAAATATGTTTGAAGTATGTTTGAAGTATGTTTAAGTTTACAATTCTAAATCAGAGCAGTAAATGAGAAATGTCAGCAGCTTAAAATAAAAGAAACCAAATTGTAATTCAAACAGTCGAGATTGCAAACAAAGGTATCGTACAAAATGAGTTATTTACGTTCACAAATTGGTAGCTATAAAAAGGCCGTCGTTGAAAAACATCTCTGTCATTTTCTTTAATTGAGAAAATGCCAATAATATCTAGTGTAAGCCACAATAATCTAAGGGGGGGGGGTGCTTAAGCGCCCTCAGCACCCTTAGTGGTTACTGCTCTGTTCTTAATATATTATTTTTTCCGTAGAATACCGGTATATACCGAAGGTTTGAATACCGAAAATACCGAATACAGGTGTCAGGTATTACGAAATAGCCTCGTTATAGCATACCCTAGTTATAACCAATTTAATGTAATGGTTTTTAATTGGTTAAAAGTTTAGGTAACACAATTTGCATGATGCAACTTTAATGTTTTTTTGCTTATGTATTTACAGAATGAACATCAAAAATATGCAACCAAAAATCTTCCTACAACGATACAGAACTCTTCAAATTCTGCATAACCGTTACAGCGAATGCTTCACTCAAATATATATTCCAATATTAAAATACTTCGGCATAATTGTCGGCATTGTGTTCGGATATGGAGCTATTATTTGCAGCAAAACCAATCAGGGTGTTGCATATTTCATACCATTGTTTATAGTTTCAGCTTCATGCTACATAGTGGAATCATATATTTGTGCAAAGGCTGCGAGTATTAACGACTTGTCCAAAGGATTCCGAAAGAAATGTTCTTTGGGATTGAGCAGCAAAACCACTGTGATTTACAAGACGTGCTCTCCCATGAAAATAAAAGTAACATTTCTGTATGCGTTTGAGACATTCACAGTTGTTAGAGTGATAGGTATTATGATAGTGGGTACTGCTAAATTGTGTATTGCAGCTGGTGTCTAACAACAATTGGAATATGTATGCTTAAGGTTCTATGTAAAAAATTCAATGTAAAAATGTCATTACACATTTTATTGATAGGTAATATTTATGAATATCAATTAATGTAATATCATGTGTGGCGTGTAAACATTTCTGTAAAAGTAATAGATTTTGACACACAGTTTTCGAAATCGCTTAAGCCGGTACAATGTTTTTCTTTAGAGATGTTTTATAAAAAATTTAAAAAAAAAGGTTTCAAATGAAAACCCAAAATATGAATCGCTGGTAAATGATACCTGGTATATAATAATAATTCCGCTTTTGTCGGTCAATTGCATTAACCTGCGGTGTAGTAATGCATATTGATGTAATGCTACCTCTATCAAGACGGAGCACGTCTGATGCACACACCAGTGCTCAGTCTTGGTAATAAAAAGTTTGTACACGCGCTCATTATTGAAACTTTCAAGACTGAGCACTTCAATATTTTTTACCGCAATGATCTATTTTAAGCCTATCATTTCAATAATAGCCTCTCTATATATTTACAGGTTTATCCTCAAATAGTTACCTCAAAATATATAGCCTCAAATATAGATCATCAAAATGGAATATCTAACAATAAATTTATAAATGTATTACATGATAACAAAAGGGATACAAACGAGACGCTCTACCCACAATATTCAACTGGAAAAGACGTACTTTGCTATTTTCAAAACAATGGGTTTCTTCTGTTTTTAGCCTCCCCTTTCTAAATAGATTAATTTTGCTTAATTATGGGCAGAGCTTTAATAGGGGGAAATTAATAACGTTAATTCGGTTATTCATTTGCAAAGCTTCTTTGTACTATATGTGTGAGACTATTTATATATACTTATATCCAGTAGCGAAGTAAAGATACTCGGTATTTTGAAACCGAGTCATAACCAAACATTTTTTAAACCAAACCCGAAATCAAATACTCGAACTGAACCGAAAACACAGAATTGGAAACCAAACCCCCCAAAAAATGTAGCAACCATAAAAGAAATTATTGAAATCCGTTTTACCTCAATGTGATCCAATAACTATACACCTAGTTTTTACACCAATGAGCTCTAACTTTGGAAACGAAACCGAATCAGTATGAGTTTAAGCGCAGTCGAAACTACCTTACAAATCAAGAATCAAAACCGAAAGCACTGTTTGGTTTCGGTCCGGTTTCGATAAAATGGAAATTTTAGCAAGTTTGGGCAAGATTTGACATAAAATACATACAATTCGGAATAAGCGCGACAAATTTAGCAATTTTGTGCCCTTTCAGAGCAAAAATCAATATTTGGGGAGGGGGCGATTGCCCCCTCCCCTGGCTACACCCGAGATACAAACACAGTACAAAGTAAAGCACCTACGCGAATTAAACGATTAATTTGCCTTTTGAAAACCCTGTATATATATAATTATGCAAAATTAATCTCTAGAGACGGAAGGATAAAAACAGAAGGAGGCTATTGTTTTGAAAATAGTAAATACGTTTTATTTCAATTTATGGGTAGAACGTCTCGTTTGTCTCCGTTTTGGTATCCTCTACTACAAATAAGATATTCTCTTTTGATGATTTTAAATTAAGGCTATATACACATAACGAGAGGTAACTATTAGAAGGTAAAGCTATAAATGGAAGCTAATATTTGAATGGGAGCTTTAAAAAAGATAAATAGGATACAAATTATTGATTTTGAGCATCCGAGTCGGTAGTGATGTATGTTTCGAGAGTTGCTTAGTCTTGATAATATCAAGAATGAGTATTGGTGTGGCAAGCAGAGTTGCTGTCCTGACAGAGGTTGTAATGATAAGTATATAATAGTTCGTCGACTATTTATTAATCTATCTACACAATACTAATAAGTATGCATTGGCTGTATCTTTTACATCTAAAACAATTTACAGTTCAATGGATTCGAATGCATCAACATTTCCATCGTGTCCATAAAATTGTATATCGGCTTTTAATTACCAATTAGAATAGCTTAAAGTAAAAATAACTTTGATGTAATTAAATGTTTTCAAAAAAGTTTATCGTACGGTGCCAAAAATTAAAAAAATTCTTATCAGTAAAAATATATTATTATTTTCTAATGTTTTTAGATAGATTTCTAGCTTTCCAAATGATTCATGCAAGTTGATGCAAGGAACAAATAATTGCGGCGAAGATAGCATTCGCATAAGATATAGCGATACCTATTCTACTGTTCCCTTACATGACGCACATAGAAGTTTCGATAACCTTCAATTATTCAAATGAACTTCTATAGTAAAATATCTGGAAACAAGTACGGTGAAAAGATGAACAGCCGAAGGAACAAGGCGGAATGCGAGAACCCAACTCCTATTACCTTGTTGGTGTGTTAAGTCAACTGTGTAAGTATACTATACAGTGTAACGTGTCGCTTCACATTTAGTAACATTGTAATGTAAATGGTTCCCAAGATTTTGGATGGCAGGTGAACGGCGAAAAGGTATGATTTCGCAAGCCCCTCACTACAGCCACCATCTGCCAAACATGAACTAGGAGGTAGATGGCGGCTACCACTATCTACCTCTATTCCGTGGCCTTCCGTCTACAACCACGCACCACTCTGCCGGTTTACCACTAGCGCGCGCAAACGGCGATTAGTGACAGCAAACGGATGAACCACTATATACCATTCTGCTGGTTATGAAAGTACTATGCCATTTACCGAACATTTACGAAACCGAAACCGATCAGCTGCCAATGACCAATTGGTTTATTATAATAAGTACTGGCAATATTTGTGTATTATTTAAATTTATTTAGTTCAAAAGCAGCAAAACTAATAAAAATGTATTGATGCTATATTATTTGTTAAAGTATTTCGACATTAAAAGCCACAATGAGAAAGTCTCTGATGTCCTGGAAGATTTTTTCTCTCCTGCTCTCCTGTTCTTTTTTAATTGCTTTTTCTAATTGTTTCTTAGCAAACTATTCCCAATTAAACAATTGATAGTGTTAAGACGTGTCTGACAGAGTTTGGCAGCTTGTGTTTCATCGGTGATAACGGGAAGAGGAAAGACTTTCAAACACTCAGCTGCGAAACAAAAAATATTTATTTAACATTGTCTAGTAAAGACATGCCGGCGTATATATTAGTGTGATGAATAGATGATGTTTATTATAATACAATTTACCTGTTATAGCTGTCTTTGTTAATTGTTTCCGAAGTATTGGAAACTATTCACAATTAAAAAATTGATTTTGTTAAGACGTGTTTGACGGAGTTTGGTAGCTTGTGTCTCATTGGTGATAACGGGAAGAGGAAAGACTTAAACAAACAGCTGCAAAATAAATATATATAAAACATTGTCACAGAAATTGGACATGCCGGTTTTTATTAATTAGTTTGTTTTATACCTTTATGGCACTGAATGCCTTTTTTTTCTTTTTAGAAAGTGGCAGTTAATTTAAATGAAAAGTTAAGAGGAGGTTAAATAAGACTTGCCAGCAGGTCTGACTCGTCATCCAAAATCAAACATTTGGAAAATTTGTCACTAATTGTGGAGTACCAGTCAGAGAATGTTTAACTACAATGATTTAAACAGTGTTCAACGAATTATTTTAATAATGTAAACAACTAAAAAGTCGTCTTAATGGTCATGATAGTTCTATTATAATTTGAAATGTTGTCAACTACAATACGATTATTATTACTTAGTAATTAAACACACTGACCTTTTCAAGCAAGACGAAATAATAAAGTATAAACTGTTTCCAAACATTAACCACGTGATTACAAATCGGCAGTTTTACACAATAATAATTCTTTCAATAAATAGGTTGTGGCAGTAATTCATGCAGATGCACACGACTCGCCTGAACACCTTTGAAAAGGTCAAATCAATCTGTGCGAATAGATGGTTCCAATTAAAACTTAAAATTTTCACCGAAACCGATAAAAGGTTCCTGGACTGTATTTGTAAGATGATCATGTTTGACATCATCAAGGACGCATCGGTAAAAAAGTTTCATAGACAATATAGCTACATGTGACGAGCACTACTACGACGAGCCTATACGCGTTGGTCGATGGTTTCAACAAGCCGAAGATTCAATACTTAAAAACTCAAATGCTTTTAAATCCTCCAGCCAACAAATAACAGAAACAAATACTCGTCACAATTCTTTGTATCAACCTCCTGTTCCAATAACGCCAAATCAGCAACCACCTCTTCTTCCCCCAATCAACAATTCGACCCTGCAGTTGGAATCCATCACCAGAGTCTACACAAAAGTGAAAAACAACATCATCCTCTACGAAGAATCTATTCCCCTGTTCTACGACGTCACGTCAAAGCCAGACATGCATCACGTCTCTGATGTAATATTAGGCGATTGCATTACCCAGAAACAAACCCGCAAATCCATAGACTGCAAAATAATACAGACCGCTGTCGATCACCTAACTGAGATAGCTGATTATCTTCTAGTAACGGAAACCAGTATGTTTATGCCGATACAACATAGCAACTATTTCTACGACGACAACTATCTTGCTTCCGATAGATAAAACGAATTCCTTTAATAAGAAAGCCGCGGTAAAAGATGGATTAAAGTCGCCAAAATACTCCTCCAGCCTATAAAAATGACAAGAAGATATGCGACCTGGCTTGGAGAAGGAATCGCCAGACAATTTAGTTTCGACACCTAAACAGACATTCACAAACTTGTTCAAAACTCAAAGGCCGTAGAACAATACATGAACAATGATGTTAATGAGGAAAATCGCCATTTTTTAAAAGTTAAACGCTTACGTAGAAAATTTAACAGTCACAATAAAAACTAACGTAAACAAATTCAAGGACATCATTCATAAATTAGTAGCTTTCCGAAGTAAGTTGCGTTGCCAAAAGCAGTTACTGATCTGCAAAATTGTCAGATACGAGACGGGCTTTGTTACATCTCAGCTTTTCAAGCTGACCTTATGGTTGAAGCAAGCTGCCCAGTGAAACTATCACGGCACCACAGCACAAGAACTAAATAATATCTGCATTCTACGTTGTGACCCGACCAACAAAACTCTCATCACCGAAGTCGACCACCACGAATACGTCATAACTCATGTCCCAATACGACTATTCCCGTTAAAATTAACACCAACGCCGGTTCCGCAGTATTTAAACTATCATGCAAATGTGGATTGATGGTATCCGGCCGAAAAGCTATTTAAACCAAGCTACCCTTGCCGCAATGACTTGCAGAAGATTAGCACGGTTTTGCACATCATACCTTCCATGTTGAGTAAGATGACAGGATTAAACTACAGGTAACTGCGCAACACGAAATTGCTGGTATCGCAAACCTCAGCGAAGTGTTGAAAGATGACTGGATGAAATCCATTCCAATGCTGAATATTTCGATTCCTCCACACATAATACAAACCCAGATCAAACAAATAGTCCAACGAACGTGGGTCACTCACGCACTCTATCCCAGCTTCAATTTCATGTGGACCTGTTGCACAACAGCGGCATAGGTTTATCTCTTCTAAAAAAAAGTGTCTTGGCCGCAGTGGGAATGGGACACCAAGTGGCGTACGTTCGGTCCGACGACGGGCATCACGTGGACGCAATCGAAATCATTCTTCTCATTATAGCTATCATCAACCTCTTACTCGTACACAGCGTTTTATACTAACTCTTCAAACGTATGCTGACGTATAAAGGCAGAGGACTCAACCTCACCTCAAACCTCAGAGCTAATTATCGAGTAATTATCTTCTCCTAATGCAACAAAATTTCACTCTAGTTTTGTCGACCAAATTATCCACTCTTAAGACAAAAACAACCCAGATCCAGACTGAGCTCAGCGACGAAGACATAAAATTCTGAGACGCGGAACGCGTAGTTCAAGAAGTATCTAGTACCTCATCAAAGTACCCCTATCAGGTGAATAGTTTTAGTAGTAAATGTTAGTACGTAGGCATTTCACTATTACACGCATTACACACACTAATTGGTATCACAAATTCTAGTTTTATTATATGCGTCCAATTTAAATTTTCACTTTCATTCAAGGTTTAAGTCTGGGGGCGACCAGTTTGCTGATTTCATTATTTTTTCCACTCATTTCGCTACAACTTTTGAACAGGAGCTCGGATTTCAATAAATTGGATAATTTTGAGTAGCTGTACATTATACTTTTAATTTATACAACGAAATTTTTTTCGAATAAGTTGCAATTTCAAAAGTTACTACAGCTTTTTAACAATCACAATTGTGAAAGTGTAGTAACTTCTCAAATTGCAAATTTGAGAAATTTTTAAGTTGCATAAATTAAAGGTATAATATACTACTCAAAATTATCCAATTTTTTGAAATCCGAGTTCCTGTTTAAAAGTTATAGCGAAATGAATACCGAAATGCATCAATGCTTTACTATTTCAACAATCAAACATGTACTTGAGGGCTTAGAATACATTGAAATTTTTGAAAAAACAGTAACAACTTTACAAAATCGGCCAAAACCTCTTAAATATTGACAATATTTACAAAAATGCTCAAATATTTACTATATTTAAAATTATTTGGCTTCAAATACCATGAAAAATTGGGAAACGAAACGAAATATGTGTAGAGAAAAAACAACAGAGTCGGAAATTAAGAAGTATCCGCCACTTTGCATATTACCATTGTATTGTATAAAATATCATATGTACCTTATTTTTTCCATTTTGTCAACATTGGCAACATAGGTGTAATCGCATCCCACTGTTGACGTCAACATTTTATGAAAATAATAAATACAGAATTTAGTATGTTAGTTTTTTGAAGACAATTTAACTACTTACTAAATTCAGAAACTCAATACCTCAAATACTGGTCCATATTTACAATTTATTTTTAGTAGGTAACATCATTTTTCTCAAATCGCTAACCTTGCTTGGAATTAATTTTTTCATTCTTTTTCAGTTGTGGTCGGTACACACTTATTGGAAAAACAAACTTTTTTACATTATGAATGACAATTGACATAAATGTGATAAACTCCTTAGCAAGTATGAACCAGCGCAATATCAATCACACCACATTTTCTGGGATTAAACGTACGAAAGTAAAGATGATCGAAGTTGTTGACGTTACCTCTACCCCTTTACCTGCTTTCGTCGGTGTTCTCCGATTATTTATTCTTGAAATTCCAATAAACAATAAGACAGTTACACTATTTCGACTTTCGACTCAACAATCAACGGAATAATAATTTTTTTGTATCGTCGACTCTCTTTCTAACTGTGGTGATTGGACACGGGACTGTTGTGATTTGAGTGCTATGTTTTGCCGCAAAAGTAAATAGACGCAGTCGCCCTCGTCCTTAAAGTTATGTTATAAATATTGAATTTTTAAAGATAATTATCTTTACTCTAGTTAGAGGAGGATTGTTATATGAGAATTCATCATCCCATCTATAATGTAAGATGCTTTGTTGGGGGGTTCTAACTAAATAGGAGTCCAACTTAGGATTTGTGAATAAGTTTCCCTAGTGAACAAGTTCTATAGTATCAGGTGACTATGAAAGTATATTCGTGGTACTAGTTATTCGGTTCGATGATCTTTTCAATAAGAGTCGTACAGAGTAGGATTGATATAACGAATTTACTATTTATTAATCAACAATAACGTTTTCCCTTTCAATATTTGTACAATAATCTCTACTTCAATATCTAGGTATCCTGAATTCGGCAGCATAGCAGCCTACGAGTAGTTCCAAAAAGAGACTGAAATTCTTCTCCCGTGATCTGCTATTTGTACTCTCCGATCTCCATTGTTCTTGGTCCGTAGTTGACAATTTTGTTTCCTCCAAGCGTCCTTCTCTTAATCCTCGCTTGTCCTTTCCTAATTATGTTTCCTCTCTGAGTGGTAGTCGCTAATATCCTTACAATAACATGCATGCGGATGTACGTAGCAAGTATAAACATAAGGTCATGTTGGTATGTAACTTATTATGATAATCAAGTTCATGTAGAATGTATAGTAAATTTGCAATAACCAGTATCATTTACTTCTCTTTCATTTCATATATAGCCATAGCAAATACTACGCAGTAGTTGACTCACTCAAAACTCGTATCATTTGAACCTTCTTATCTTAAAAGTAGTTTTGTCAACTCACTCTATTATTATAATGGGTTAACTTAATCTTGCTCTCCTTATTAAATTAAATGTAAAGACAAGCATCTCAAATGGATTAGTTCGTGTCCTTTGCACAATCATGTGTTCATCAAAGAAACTATAGTAACTATCCTCATCAGGTAGATTTTTCCGAGCATCTCTTGAAATAAAATTAAACTTTTTCATCTTGGCTTCAAAAATCGACTTTTTGAAGCCAGTTAACACAACCAAAGGCTGAATTATTTTTGCACTGAGTTGCTATGATTCAAAATAAAGGAAAAAATTTATGTTCATTTCCTAAACTCTCGGAAAAATATACCTTATCCCATATAATTACCTTGTGTTTTCATGTATGTAAATGTTAAGTACTTATGTAACTATTAAGTATTACCTATAAGATACTCGTACCTAAATAAGGAAGATGTCATTTTACCTGTGTCAACCTATGATGAGTTGTAGAAAATTAGATTTTATTAAAGCATTTTATCTTTGCTTGTGTTGCAAAATACATGGCGTTTTAGTACAAGGATAAAAGATACTGGGTAATAAATAAGTAACCTTTGGTAGTTTCACTTTATCTATTGATTCCAATTTGTATAAATACCAGAATTTATATATAATATAATATTAATATAATATCATTTTTAGTAGATGTAAGTTAATTTTAAATGAACTACTATTTAACTGTCTAATTAAGTGATGTGTTGATCGGACGGGGCAATTACGTATTTACGGAATAACCTTTAATTTAATATATAATAATGTGAGTACCCTTATAAAAAGTTTTACATGAAATGTGATGCAATATTTTCTGACTGTTATCGAATTGACTTGACCTATGTTCGATTAAATAAATACATACATACATAAATACCAGAATTTTTGCATGTAATGATACTTTGACTCACTTCCACACTTTTGAAGCACCACTGCTAACTCAATTCTTTTCATTCAATTTCATAAAAGAAATTACTGTAGGAATACCATAGAAGCCAATCGCGGATCCCAAGAACTAAGGTTGGTTCCCGCTCAAGCATAATAAAATTGTGTATTTGACTCCAACCAAAGGAGAATGCACAAATAAAGCTTAGTCTTACACAATAACATAGCTCAGGCTGGTTCCGACCAACAATATTAAAAGGGAACAACATTACGCATTAGACATTTTAATTATCTCCATTTATACCAATGCATCTTGAATAGTAACAATTACGGTGAAAAAATGAAGAGCCGAGGAAACATTGAGGGAAGCAAACTGTTATTAACTTATTAGTTTGTTAAGTGAACTCTGTAATTACTATATAATTTCACGTTTCGCTTCACATTTACTAACCTTTTTACCTTAATTATTATGTATGTATTGTCTACTATGTCTGGTATATCATTTATAGCCTAATTAAAATATTGGTATAAAATATTCCGAAATTATATCCCAACCTACCTATCAAATTATGTAAATCAAAATGTTTGGCTGCTTTCACAGAAAACTCGCATTTATTTAAATTGTCATATTTGAGCTCTGTAGTGAATATTTAGAAAAATTACTAGACTGGAGCTAAGACATTTTAGAGTTTGAGGGAGAATATTTTGGACAATAAAAGGGCGCACCAATGGGTAGTTTAGTATTTAGTAATATAAACAATGTTATTTGCGTCTACTTATATCAACTTTTTTGCAATTTAGTTCAAATTTACGCAAATTTAGATCCAAATAAATGGAAATTGCAACAAAATCGCGCATAGTGCGAAAAGTTTAGCAAATTTGAGCAATATTAGATCAAGTTGAATTGAAATTACAACAAAATCGCGACATACGACATATTTAGCTAATTTGGTCCCTAAGTCAAAATCAATGGATATTGTAACAAAGGAACGAGCAGCGCGAAAACGTTTGAGAGTTTTTCCATTAAACGTAAAAATTTATCATTTTTGGGTTTTGGAGGCAACCTGATTTTATCTAGTGTAAAGTCTTAAAATGGGGGGGGGGAATCTTCAGCCCCTAACACCTTTCCCAAATGCTTAGGTAAAAGAAACATATCACATTATTTCATATATGTGATTGTTAGTTAGAAAAGGTACATTGTGTGATATTCAGGATTCGGCGTGAGGAGCGATCACAGGTTTAGCTCTCATAAATTTTGTGTGTAAACTAAATATTCGCCGAATTTAAAAAATACTTCATTTTATTTTAAGAAAAACATTTTCTGCTCTTTTTTATAGTAGTAAAAAGCATATCAAACAATGTAAAAATTGCTATTGACCAACACATGAATTCACGATTGATTCACGACGGCAAATCTCGTTTGCGCTTAGGTTGGCCCAATGAGATTCAAAGAAGGATAAACGATATGACATTTTGTAGTAATTTAAGCCAAAGAATTGTTTTGAGCTTTTGGAAGAATTAAGCATCAAGCATAGCGGAACTAAAGGTTTCAAATTTAGGACTAATATGATTATTTAAAATTCAGATTAAAATAATAAATTGTATTAATAATTTGAATAATTGAATAACAATAATTAGTGTTATAAATTTTTTAACACGAATGACATAATTATAAATTGCCAGTGTTTGTGTCAAAACTGAATGAGCGATAGGCCTTAAATACTATTTATTTTACAAGGCATTATTAGCTTACGAAAATTGTTTAGAATTGATTCTATAATATTAAAGCTTACAATTAGTAGCATCCCCATAAGAAATTTACAATTTGCACTTACATTACAACGTACTACCATAGTGGAAAGTCATTTTTATTACGTAATTTCAAAAAAAATAACGTTAAAATGTCCTACTCAAAGAAATTGGTAGCAAATTTAGAATGGCTAACGGGAGTAACATTTGAATATCTTGGTTATTGCGGGCAAACGTGAATGGTTTTGCCACTTCTCATTCAAAACTCTTCTATGCACAAACTTAAAGCTAGAGACTTGGACTGTTTGCTGAGTAGAAAGCTGTCTTGTCATGATAGGCTTGCACGGACGTGGATCATGCTTATGCACATCCACATGCTCATACCCAGGAAACTCTACTACTGGTTGGAGGTTGGTCTGGAATGTGTATTGCTGCAATACCGCGCGACTATCACTTTAGCGTTCTGATTTTGAGCAAGGAAAGTCACATTCTTCTCAAACCCTTAGACAGCACCTCTATATTAAGGCATAAAATAACATTGATGTACATCTCTCTGGTCCAACTAGCAAACCAAATTGTGACGAAATTGAAAAAGCACGGACACAAAGTTGGAAGTGAGCGGGGATCATAAGTCATAAACCTGCTCTGCTACTCGCTTCTGTACCATTGCACTGGCTGTGGAACTTATTGCATCGAAGCATTTACAGGTGATAAGAGATGAGAGGCTAACACCAACAGTCTCATGCTAAATAATTAAATTTTGTCCGAAAAAAACGAGAATTCAACCAAAATATGACGAAATTTCTAAGAGTGTTTGTGCAAACGAAAATATTTTATGGGGGAACGCGTAGCCAGATGGGTGTACGTAAAAACCCAAGAATGCATAAATTATCAAAAAATTTAGGCATATTTGGCCAAAATTTCAAAAAACCTTGGAAACAATTATGCGAAACGCGCGAAGTAGATGCACTTTACATTGGTTTTGTCCTAATTGACTCCGTTAGGACGCGCTATTATGTCCTGATGCTCGAATTTTGCCAACTAAGAAATCAATTTTTGTAAACAAAACTACTGCATGGGCGTCCCCTACGTGTAAACGTTTTTAGAGCATCAATGAGGGAGTAGGAATTTCTCCGTCTCTCTCCAGCATACGACCTTGTTATCTAAGCGATGAATTGCACTACTATAAAAGAAACAAATACCTTTAATTTTCCAATCATACGTTGTAACATACGTTGTACATTATGGAGACTCAATCAAATATTAAAAGGAAAAAGACATGACATACTTAGACGTTTTAATAACTTCCATTTATTTATTCAAATGCACATTCTATGGGAAAACATACTATGGGAACAAGATAGCACGGTGAAAATTTGAATAAGCAATAATTGGCAATAAAGAAAGAGAGCAGCCAACTCTTATTGACCATGTAAATATAGATGTTAGTTTGTTTAATAAGTTATGTAATTACTGTACAATTTCACGTTTACATTTACTAACATTATGAAGTAAATGGTTTCTTATTACCTTAATTATGATGTATAAACTAAAGATTGACATAAAATATTCCAAAAAACAACTTACAAACCGACAACGCTAACTCAATTGCTCTATATTTTGTACATTATTTTAAAATAACGACGTTTTAGGCATAATCATCGTTTTATCTCTACCAAGATATGTATTCCATTTTTGTCAGATCCCCTATACCATTAGATGTATACGGAAGCCATATTATAATTCCTGCGTTTTGTTTAGGCAACGTCAAATAAATTCCAGGATGGTGAATAAAAATACTATAATATATGGCAACCTTATTTTTTCCCTGATTTCCTTTTTAAATGGCATTCCTTACCGTTGGAGCAGAAATCTGTTAAGATTTAAAATGAAAACGAGCATTGTATCTCTAGGCATATGGTGTCTAATTCACGGGTACATGTGGAGCCACTTAATAATATTAGTAATAAAGTTGTACTGGATCTACAAAACAATTCCCATAGGGGAATTAGTTGCTCACGGATGCTGGATTATTTCCTACTTATTTGCAGCCCTTTGTCATCTTAATTTGGCAATGAAGAGAAACGAAATTCTGCAGTTCACGAATCACTTAATCGTTGCATGTTGTCAATACGAAGGTAATCATTTTGTAAATCATTGGAACTCGTCTTATTATTACCATCAACTACGCATGTTAGCAATAAATTTTCCAATATAAAATCAATTGAATATCTATCAAATACTTCAAAGTACCAAGATGGTACAGATTAATCACTGAAATGTAATCTTTTGATAGTAATATAACAACCTGAACCGTAAGGAAATTATCAATAAATACTATACTATACTGAATTTTACATATTTATTATAAATTTACTATAAAATTGATTAAGCTATGACTGATCCTCAACCTAATGGGCACGGCCAATGCATTTCAACCAATAGTGTTTCTATGACTTCCTTTTAGCTGCATCTGTGCATATCAGGTAGCGCAAATAAATATTTTTGCAGAAATAAAATTGAAGCTCGATTCTGACTCCAAACACTCCAAATGACGTCACACAATGTGATATAATTATTAAACTATTTTTTTTCCTTGGATACGCATATTTTAAATATCACATGTGACGTCATTTGGAGTCTTTGGAGTCAGAATCGAGCTTCGATTTTATTTCTGCAAAAATATTTATTTGCGCTACCTGATACACAGCACAGCTGCAGCTAAAAGGAAGTCATAGAAACACTATTTTTGAAATGCATTGGGCACGGCAAAAAAATTGCTTTTTCTATTAATTTGAAACAATTGCATCTGAAAGACACACACCTTGAAAGCATTTTGTATATTTCACATTGTAGCATAACGCCCCTGGTGAGGGTATGGGGAGTGCAATGTTATTATGACATTCTAAATGCTGTAACTCCGCCATTTTTTATCCGATTAGGTTCAAAATTGCACAGCAGACAGAAAATAAGAATCCTCAAGGTAAGAGTTATATGATACATCAAATATTTTTCCGCTAAATCAATTTTTGAATTTTTAAGTTGGAATTTTGACTAATTTTACTTCTCATACGTAATTGTATTTAGCTGGTTAGGTTAGGCTAAATAATCTACCTTAATAATAGCAACTCAGAATGAAAACACCATGTTAAAAGAGCCTACATTTTTTTAAAAAAACCCTTCGTTTTGTTACCATTTGTGGTCTGAACCACTGGACGTAAAAATATAGTGAAAACAGATTCTTGAAGCTTAGAATGTGTAGTAGGCTCTAGGATATTTCAATTTTGAAAATATTTATTCTAAATATTTCTAAATGACAATTAAAAATATTCAAAGTTAATGTTAATTAAGGTAGGCATCGTACAGCCGTAAGAAACACCCCCCGAGGCACATTCTCTTTTCGTGAGCAAGGCGAGTTAGGTACTTTGCCTATTCTGTCCCTTTGCTCTAAAAGTATACCTATAATCCCTAGATAAGCTAACAAATGTCTGGATTAGGTATTTGGTATATGTATACTGAGTTGTCGTTTTCTACTAAGGTTTATTATATAGTTTATTCTAACTAATTTGTTGTCCCGTGATACTAAGTAATCTAACTATTGTCTTAGTGTGCTACCACATTTTATTCCCAACTCCTCTCCCTCCCGGTATCGACGTTACGGAAATTTTTTA
>JAQFYB010002923.1:0-21813 GCA_034694085.1 Pogonognathellus longicornis | reverse complement strand
AGTAGTTATTTAACTGCCACCGATCTAAAATCTGTACCTACCTCCAATGTAAAAGAGTCTTCTGGGTGGGAAATTACCCCTCTTTTGGGTGCTCAGCTTATATAGGTATTATGCATATAATGATCTAAAGCCCGCTCTCGGCTGACACACTAATGAACTCGTAAACAAACATGCATATTGCCCGACACACTAATGAGCTCACTAATGAGCTCACGAACGAACGCCTTCACCTCACGTCTCATCCCTCATTTCTATAGGTATTATGCATTACTAAATAGAATTCGTGTGTATTTGTGAATGATTCGTACCTTGAACGTTGAGATTTGGGCCACAAACGTTTGTATTCGTACCTGTAGCTGAGATGAGTCATGCAATAGCCAATACAAAATGCCTCGTTGCAGAGTTGAAAAAAAAACTGATGCAATCGAATCATGTTGTACTTGCTATTGTAATGAAGCTACCGATTGTGTAAAGAGAATGTGGTGATATATATTGCCAAACAATCTGCTCGAACTCATGCAGTTGCTAGTATGCTCATATTGACTACGAATAGCTTACTCTGATTGCAATACAGATGCAAGCTAACCACAATCAGAATGGACCTACTGCTTTCAGGGCTAAGCCAAGACTGCAAGATGAATTTGAGTTTCTGCTTCTCCAGTATGCTATATTTAAAAAAATAAATAAAGGGAGTTGGAGATAGAGATTTGTTTTTTCCCACAACCTTTTTAATTTTTTTTATTTTTTTTTTTCACTCTTAAATACTATAGCACAATTAATTCAAAATTATAATAATAATAATACATGAAAAAAAAACAAAGCATAATGAATACAAACCATTCCTTCGGCAAAGTTTATCTTCACAAATAATACTTCAAAGTTTCACAGTAACCGGTACACCGAACAATTTCAATTAAATGAAATGCATCTTAAAACTATTGTAAATGATACTCATTTAAAACATGATTAATTCTTTCGGCAATGCTAAGTTTACCTATAGAAATAATACTATATTGGTTTAAAATTATAATTAAAAATGTTAATTATGAAAAATTCTACACCAAAAATGAAATATACATGTATTAGTTTAAAATTTAGATTTGTTAGTATAATGAAATACATTTAAAACCTTAAACCAAAGCCTAGACCAGAGTTACACTCTAAATGAATTACATTTTAAAATTCCAAGTATAATTAAAACAAGAATAATGAAAAAGTATGTACACAATGTTAATTTACATTACTTACAATTTATATTTTTTTGATTCTGGGAAATATTCAGATTGAATTGTTGTAATTAACATACGTTTCAAACAATTGGCTTTTTCCACGTTAAGATTATTGGCAGCTACGTACAAATTAAATTTAGTGGTTAGGCACGCAGGAATAATATCAGAAAAAACGACAGCATCAGACTTGAGTAAATCTTTCCTAATACAATATATAAGTATTTCAGCAATGCAGTTTTTATGTATTTATTGAGCCGAGTCATGTTTATTTATTTTTGAAAAGCTCACCATTCCTTCACAAGTTGTTGGAATGAATTATTCTGGTTGTCCTCTGGCGAGTTATTTGGAGCTCGTACAAATTGGGTGACTTCTTCCTGTTGGTCTATTTCTTCCAAAACTTGGCTGTCAGCTAGTTGGTTCATTTCTGCCATAACTTGAGCGGCGGTTTCTTGCTGGTCCACTCCTCCCAAAACCTGGGTAGCAGCTTCTTGTTTTTCGATTTCTGCCAAATCTAGGGTGCTGTAGCAGATAACGTATTGATAAAAAACAATTAATTAAATAATCAATCATATAATTATCTGCTACCTAATTCGAGGCTGTGCTGCATCAAAATCAAATCTGAAATCTGCATCTGCTGTTGCTGTCATCGATGAACTTGAACAGGGATGTTGATTGTTTGTGTTTTTCTGTAATTCTGGTTTGTCATCATAAGGAGGTGCAAGGAGAGGATCCCAATAAGTGCTAAAATTGCTTTTATTGGATTTCTCGAGGCATAGTTTTGCATGCAGGAAAGGATTGATTTGATAGGGGAGGTGTGGGTTGTATAGAAGCCATATGTCTGTATTAATCATTGCCCATTGAAAATTTTTAGCAAAGAATTTTTTTGTATTAGGATGGGGTAAAAAGACATAAAATAATTCACCGAGATTGGGAAAGTAACCTTTAGTAAAGAACGTAGGGTCTTGCTGGGATTTCACTGCAATGCGATGCAAAGCCTTGGTCTGCTTATCTGAAAGACTAATTAGTATACATAAATTATAAATGTAAAGTAAATCAAACCTATCAAAATATAAAAACCAATCATGTACCTCATGCGTGTAGTTGCCGAAATATTAGCAGTTTCTTTAACGTTCAATGCTGACATTGCGTTGTAAATGCCAATCAAATAACTTTCCTGTGGCTTAGCAAACGTAAAACAAACGCAACACAATACATTTCCAGAAAAATTTTTTATAAGAAAATTGGTTTTGTTTTCAAATAACCATGTGTATCCGCAATCTCCACAGACAGCAGTTTTGCGATCAACTTTAAAAGCTACAAAATCTTTTTGTTCATACGGAACTGGACAATCAGCACAAACAAAGTCGTCAGAGTTTTTCAGTTTCCACAATTCATCCGATCTTCCAAAGTAATTTAAATGACAAAATTTGCAATTTAAATTGTTGCGAAAAAATCCAAATACGGTAGCAATATTTTGATTCTGAATGTTATAAAAAAATGGGGGAAACACTGTTTGCGGATTCATGGTGTTGAAAAATACCATGAACTACGATTACGAAAATGAGGGTACAGCTTGTAAATAAATTCCCTAGTTGCACTGTAAGAGTAGAATAATGTAAAAAAATTATAATTCAAAATAATTATAATTATTTATTATTATCATAATTATCCTCCTCTTACCTTAAACTGTTCGCTGTTGCAAGCCAATGTAGATAATACTCAATATCATCTAATGTAGATGTATGTAAAGTTTGACAGAATTTTTCTAATTTTTGAAGCTGTGGTTTGTTTTCTCTTAAAATTTCATGACAATAGTTAGCTTTTAATTCCTCGCATGTATCACAATGCCATGGGTAGCCACTTATTTCTAAACCTGAGTTTGGAATTCTTTCTTCCACAGAAGTAATAATGTGATTCGGAAGAACTTTTTTAAATTTCTTTCTGGTTTCTTTGTAAATAGTTAAAATTATAGGGTCTTTCTTAAAAAAATTTGTAAACTTTGATATAAATCTTGAGAAACATTCAATCACATCGAAAGTCTTATCAACAGCGTTTTCGATGTGACATTCACATGAATATTTTTTCGCATAGTCTCTATGAATAACAGGTTTGCTTAAATCTTTGTCTCTGTATAAAGAAACACCACACATGTGTGTTTGGACAAATACAACTTCAGCAAATATCACCATATTGCTCTCAAGATTTTGCAAATAACATTTTTGCAATGTGGGCACTTATGAAGACGAAGTACGCACTCAGAACAAATCCCTAATGTGGAGCAGCACATTAATATAAAATTTGGATCGTTAGTTTTGCAATCTTTGCAGGTTAAACTAGAAACATTAGTTGGTGGAATTTGTTTTAAAATATTAAACGCACAAAAATTAAATCCAGCTCTTTGATGTAAATCATTTATGTGTGTAGGATTAGCAATATCAACTATACTCATGTCAAATGTAGAACTGCAGTAAAAACACTTGATAAATTCTGAAAAATGAAAATAAAATCCTTGCTCGGCAAGTATTAATTTTATTTCTGTTGGGTATTTAGTTACTTGAAAAGATTCGAATCGTTTACTCTCATCCAGATAAAATACATTACTAGGTCCAAAATGTTTTAGAAAAACTAAATGAGGAAACAAATTACCAAAATCAGCAATATGGGTTTGTCTATTGTTTAACTCCATTTGTGTTTAATAAAAAATTCGAAGAACTGAATTAATCGGTGTTTGGCACATTATGCATTTACCCTGCAGCTGAGAACATACACAGTCCTCACAGGTTAGAAAGTGGCAACAATTAAGATTTACATACATTCGGTCTTTTTCTAGACAAATCCTACAAGTTAGTGTAGGTAATTGTTCAGTTTCCGGCTCAACTACTCGGTTTAAAAAAGTACCATTCGCAATATGGGATTTATGCACTTGTATAAATGTGCAAGAAGGAGAATGAGTCAAATGTTCAGTCCACGGACTTTCGCCGCTTTGAAATTCGCCTAAAGTTATGCCGCACATAAAACACATAACCTTATCGCCCGTACCTGTATAGAAAAATCCTGCTGCTGCAAACGCTTCTGGAGGAATAAATGTACAAGTGAATTTCGGATTGAAAGTCGATTTTCTCGATTCGTAAGCACAAAACTCTTTTTGTCTTGTGAATCCTCCGCTCAATTTGAATGGAATAGCTCTAGGCATAGTCTTAAACGTTTTCTTCCTTATTTATTTTAGCGCTTCCAATTTTTGCGAGCACTTCGTCTTTTGAATGACCAGTAGATAACCAAATGTTTGATAGCTTTTCAATTACTTCCAAAGTATCCAGAACAGAAAAATTGATCCACATTTGAATTTTGCTGGATTTTGCTGTCCTTTTTAACGTTACAAACGTTAGACCGTTCTCGTACGTTTTCAAAGAAACTCGTACTTTGAATTCATCGATGCCGTCTACTTCTTTCTTAGCTTCCATGGCTAGTTGATGACTGGCATAAAATTTCAAGCGTTGTCTTGCTTTATATATGCTAAAAGTTGAGGTAATTTTTACAACACCTGCTATTATAAAAAGTTGAGGGATTTCCACTTTTTTACTCCACCACCACCACCACTACTACCAGCACTAGTACCACCTCCACCACCACTTAAAGATGAAGTTGAAGTTAATTTGTTCTTGGTTTCTAAAAGATTACGAAACTGGATAGATAACAACTCACGCGGTACTTGTTCCTGCTCAACTGCGTCAAGAAACAATTCCAAACCAGGATAATTTAACTCCTTTGGGGGTATGCTACGTGTACTTGCAGAAACTAAATCAACAATGTTTGAATTACGTATCACCTGGTCCTTGTACGACCAGGATGTAGTTGTAATGAGCAAAAACTTTTCCCCGTCAAGGAGTGATTGCAAAATACGTTTGCTTCGCGATCGTTGTGAAGGATTAATCAGCTCTAAAACCTTTTCAATTTTTTGCTCGTTAGTATTGGACACTCCCCCCTCACCACTCATTTTGGTTAGTCTATTATAATCTGCCTCAGTCACTAATCTATATACTGTACGCTTATTCATTGCAAATATCACTAATGAACTTTTCCAACAACTTTGTGAGTACAATAGATAAAACTTTCACAACTAAAGTTTGATTGCGTAGTATAAACGATAGCAAGAGCTTCAAGGTTAATTTTCGCTTAGCAAACCTTCTGATGGTCGGCAAAAACTTTTTTATGCAACTGCATTCACGTTTATTCAATGGTATATAGTCAAAGTTAATAATGCCTTCAGCAATTGCTTGTAATTGTTCAGGCGTAGCCTTCTTTAACAACTTGGCACGCTTTGATTTCAGTCTTTCTTTTACTATTGATTCCAAAAAGGAGCTGTGTTCGGTAATTATATCCATTTTTATTTAGTAAAAGAATTATTCAAGGAGGATATATCTTACAGTCTTCAGGATAAATTGATGATCTGACCATGTGATTACGCCTTGTTTCAGGATGAAAATCAAGGAAAAAAAATTGATACGGTCTCGACATAGTTTCAAAGTACGCGTCTCTGATCCATGCTATATTCGATGGGGCAATTTGTTTTGCCAAATGCATGATAAAACTTCTATCCCTTTTAAAATCGGTAATTGCCATATAGGTACAATTTATTGATGCTGTTCGCATATTTTTACTAAAGCAATTCTGAATTAGTAATATAATACTATTATTCTGATGGTGAACTTTTTGTATAAAATAGTCACTAATCCACCTGTTTTCATTTTTCTCTGTTAGCTCAGTCAATTTATCATCAATTATAATTAACAAATCGCTACCATCAATGTGGTTCATTAATTCACTAAGGGATGGAACAAATTGCACTAAAGGATCTAATACATTTTCGTACTTGTACTGCCACTGGCCGTACACGAATAAAATTTTTCGTATTCCATGATTAATTATTTCATCCCTTCGCCTAATTACTTCCAAAATCCATTGCGTCTTCCCAGATTGTGTAGCTCCTACTAGGATATTAACAAAGAAGAAGAATAAGAATTAAAAAAAAATCAATGTGAAAAAAGTACCTCAATATAAAAACTTACTAACAAAGCAGCTAAACGGCCAGCGAAGAGAAATATCAATTTGATTGTTCTCCATTCAGTTGTTCCCCAATCGAATCCACTGGAAATCCGTATGGTACACTCAAGTTTCCATCACTTAAGAGAAAGCGATGAGAAGAGTAGTTATGTAGTGATAATTTAGTTACTGTTAACGTAAATATTTGCTGTCCTTTGACTTGAATTGTGTTCATGTCATTTCTATACACCGCACGTTTTTTCGCTGCTTCTGCATAGTCCGAATGTCGGAGATGCTTTAAGGAACCTCTAGCGATACCTTTCCCTTTTAATACAGTATCATCATCATCCAACAAGACTGAATAACTCTTGAGTTGGAGGCTTATAATTTCTAATATTCTCTTACCATTGTAAACCTCTTTGAGATAAAACATTTTCCCCTTATTTGCATTACTACGTAATGAACCATAGGTTGTTCCTTCTACCATATTGCTTGTATCTAACCATGATAGACATCCGCGAAGCATATCCAGTTCGGTCTTACCTTCTGGCAGTTCAAACCAAATGGCTAAACTATCTGTATCTGCCAAAATCAATTTAGTAGATGGACCGAAATAATTACATAATACTTCATAGTAATGTTGATACATTTTAAGCTTGCTTAATTCTAAAATTGTGAAACCAATCAAATAGGGCGATTTAAATCTTACTTTACTTTGCTTAAACTTGAATATTGACACATTTCTATTTACCGCAATATGAGATTCATAATTAGGTTTTTTCAAATATTTTTCGCAAGTATAAGCGTCCAAACAAATTTTAACATCCAAGAAACGTGCGCAATTCATAATACTTACACCAAATATTGAATTGGCAACCAATTTATACGCCTGCTGCTCAGATGCAAACGGGCTAGCTGTTCGGAGAGCCACCAATTTGGACATAAAGTCAGCTAAATATGCAGATTCATGAAATTCTAAAATCATATTAATTCTAGTTACTTTCATGCCAAAATGCATGTAAAATTTTAAATTTTTCCAGTAAACTACATATTTTGTCTTTGGGAAATACGTTAGGAGTAAACGCTCAGCTCCTAATGTAGACTTGAATTCTCCAACCAAATTTTTCTGATATGGCGACAATTGTTCCAACGTAATTCGCATTTTGTCAGGGCATAAAGGAAAATATTGATGCTCAATTTTCTTGTCATCTGGATACGTCAAATCTACTTCAAAAATGTAACCAATACCTGCTGGTTGACTACCAAGTAAATTCAAATCAAAAGCTTTAATTTCTTGATCAGACAAGAAACGATAATTTGATTTTGGCATTGGTAGACTGCTTATACTAGCGTAGAGGGAATTAAAGTCCACCATTAACATTGCCGAGCGTGGCTTGTCAGAATCAAACCATGGACAAGCTTCATTGTTAGCACGAGTAACTCTTTGAGTGCTATTATTAATACCACCTCGAATTCCTCTACGAACAAAATTTAGCAATTCCCTATCACGAATGTGCTCTATTTTCTCTTTGCTTGTATATAAAAAGATTTGTAACGAATACGTACTTGCAGTTAAAGCCATGCATGGATCCAAATGAAAATTTTCAACCATTTGTAGTCTGTATGCTG
This sequence comes from Pogonognathellus longicornis, assembly GCA_034694085.1. NCBI lineage: Eukaryota > Metazoa > Arthropoda > Collembola > Entomobryomorpha > Tomoceridae > Pogonognathellus > Pogonognathellus longicornis. The sequence goes on along the minus strand of JAQFYB010002923.1, from coordinate 13,915 downwards.
TGAACGTGTCACACAATAGCAAACAATCTAGAGCTACATATATTTGAGTAAAATACAAAAAATTATGACATTCAAACATATCCCACATTTTTTTACAATGATTATAATCTTCATTTGAAATTTTTGTTAAACTTAAATCGTTGTAAAAATATTTTTTAGCTGGAAGTTGGGTAGCGTTAAAAGATTCGCGACTTGATAAAAAGGAGTAGGGATAAATCTGCTTTTTCAAGATGTCAGAAAACTGATCATCTGAATATTCGGAAAAGAATTTTCTCGTTATTGGAAACTTATCAAGTCCGCTCTGACGTAAATTATTTACCATATCTGCTAGGCTAGATCTTGTATGTTGTATCGTGTCAGCGAAACGTAGTTTCTTATCTATTTCAACACAAATAAACCGTTCTCTGCTTTTTGCAATTACATTTATCTCTTTTGTTTTCAAATATTTAGGATCTAAATGAGAAATCAAAAGTGGCATATCATATCTAGATAAATTATGCGAGTAAACAAATAGTTGCTTCTTAAATTTAAGTAATAAATTACAATAAGAGCATAGGGAAGTGATATAAGCTGATGGAGGGTAATATCGGGATTTGTAATGCACACCAGAATGCGAGTGATGACGAGTCTTCATTACGATTGGTTCCCTCGGTCTGTAATATGGTAGGCTAGGGCAATTGTAGCTACGTTTGCACAAGTCGCAGAATGTGCTTGCGTCAAATGCTGCCTGTTCCGCTTCGCTTAGTTGCATTCTTTCGTTGCGTCGAATTCTTTGCAGATAATCATCAGCTTCACTCAAGAGGGATTCCAACAAATTTTCCATTACATCTTCCCCATGATAAACTTTCCAAGATAAAATCTTGTTTCTTGTAGCCACAACATAAAAATAGCAAGCAGGTTTATGAATATGCTTGATGGTTGTGACAGCTCCTCTTGGTTCATCTGAGGGTGTGAGAAAACATTCCACATCAAAATAACAAACAATTTCGCTAGGCATTGCCCAACTCCAATTTTTAAATTCCAAATTTTTTTCCGATGGAAATTTTATAAGCGGTCCTTGTACATCTCGGCAACGCTCTTCGTGTGCTTCTAACGGAGATACATTATTGTAGCAATTTCCACAGCGTGTACAAGCGATAAACTTCGAGTCATTGTTATCAGGTTGTCCTTCAATAAATTCAGAATCATCTATTGGCACTGGAGGCAATTCGTCGTTGGGATTACAATTTCTTTCGTGTATTGTTAAATCTGAATTCATTCTGTATGCATTCAAGCAATACTTACACACATCGTATTTGGAATAATTACGAGAGTGAAGAAATGCTGACATATTTTTTATCAATACAAAATGATTTTTCACACTTGATTCGTCATGCAGTAAAAGCAAGTCTACATGTCGTTCTCGATGTATAATCTTCTTGGAAATTATAATAGGATAAACTAGACTGTTTTCATGGGTATAGACATTTATCGATAAATTATTACAGTTTTCAAATTTATCAAACTTTTGAACTCCCACTGGAAAATTTATTGCACTCCAATCGTAAAGATGAGAATATTTGTCGTATATTTGCGGTTTCTCTTGTAAATATTTTGAAAGGTTGTGCAAAGGATGGAAACGTGCTAATATGCAATATTTGAAGCAGAAATTATTTCCAACTGTTCTAATATTCAGTAAACCTTTTCTGCCTTTCAAACATTTTGGGAGTGTCATATACGTACCAACACGTATAGGAGTATATTTCCCACAATTAATATCAAACCAAATCACTTTTGTCAACCGCCATCCACTTGCTTCTTCTGTAAATTGTTGAAGAATAGCAAGTTGATGTGACAAACCCAATCGATAGTGATCGAGAATAAATGATGGGTGGAGTAGTGTTGTATTGGGCGACGTAAAATATGTACGTTTAGTAACATCGTCTCTATCGTTGTGTAACTCAACGTAAGAAACAAATTCTAAACGTAAACCCCTATCTCTTTCGAGCATGTACCGCAGTATTCTAATCACATCGTCTTCCAAAAAATGAAATAGTGAAGGTAGATCAGTAATTCCATCCAATGTTTCTGTTCGATAAGTAGTTAAACGAGAATGGTGGGATGTATTTGCAAGGTAAAATGGGTTGAGATCAATTTCTCGTTCTGGTGCCCTTTCCAATGATTGTGCGCCACCACGCATTTGGCATTGATGAGAATTAATGTCTAAAAACAAATTTCCGCAATGCGAGCACTCGTGTTGTTGAAATCTATGTCTAAAAAGCTGGGACGTCAAATAGCACTGATAGTCGCAACCTTGTACTCCGCATGAATACTATAAAAATAAACAAAATCTTCTGCACTGACTAGGAGTTGAATATGAACTTATATATTATATATTTTCGTACTCTAACCACTAGACAATACAGTCAATTCTAAAAGTAAAGAAATCTTACCCGATAGTTCTTGCGGCGGGCATACCAAGGACGTATTCGTGGCATTTTATCGTAACACTTTATTCACTAATCGTACAACAATTACATCGTTCTTTCGTGTATTATTACTAAATACTGAAAACACTTTATACAAGGGAGTCTTTCTACACATTACGTATAAGAAATATAGGCAGTAAATTCCGCAATTATTTGCGTCATTAGATTGAAGTTGAACTGTGTTTAAAACTATTGCGTTTGGTAGACTGATGTTGTAGTAGGCTGGAGGTTTTCCAAAACTGTCAAAGAAAATTGCTTCTCGCTTCTCATTTATGTATGCTGCGGTCCAGTGCAAGCCCGACCCAGGACTATATGAGGCACAGCAATTAATTATAAAGAGAGATGGGAAGGTTGGAATTGCAATTTTGTCTCTCGGAACAACGTTCACATGTTTTATTCTGCGAAATCGTTGCTTCAGCTTTTCAAGTTTTTCCATCAAGGTCAGCGAGTCCATAGTTTCAGACAGGAGTGATATTTACTACACGGTCCTTGTCAATAGTAACCACACTTTGGAACTGCCCATATACTAATAGAGTGGTGGTATCTTCCAGTGCTTCAGAAAACTTTAGGTGTAAAGAGAGTGTCGCCTTTTTGCTTGGTAAGAGGGCGTTGGCTGTACTCGGTTGTATTGGTCGCAAGACGATAAAGAAACTTCCCTTCTGATATTGTTCGAGTGTAATACCATTCCCAAGCATAGGATTCTTGGCACAGTACTGAATTGTATCGTAGGCATTCAAAATATTTCCAGTTTTTACATTAACTTCCAGTTGACTGAATATTGTTGTGTTATTATCCACAGAGAGAGCTATCGAACTCAAATTGAAATCCTTAAAGTTGTAGCAGTTGGTTTTGAAATTTCCATTATAATCTTTAGTTGACAGCATTGACACAATGAGAAGTTCAGGCAAAAGCTTTCCGCTAAACAGGGAATTGGTTGTAAATGTACTAATCCCTTTTGTCATTGTGTAATTAGTAAATTCGGATTGCTCCAGTGGATACATTGCAGGAGAGTGCGAAAGCTGGCTAGAAATTTTGCTCAGCATCAGGTTGGAGATCACGTGACGTTGAACCAAAAGTGAAGCTGACGTAATTTTGATTTTGTAGCCAAGTGTAGATTCTACACTACCTTCCTTGTCGAAGCACCACAAACTAAAATCATCGGTTGATCTGGATAATTTGATTCTAATGTTACAATTGTTTAAAATGTAGCGTTTTTGATCACAAATATCAGTCAACAGTCTTCCACTTAATTCGTGTTCACCACTTGATAAATCTGATAGTCGTTTTAGATATCCAGTATTAGCAGTTGACTTTCCATCAGTATCCATATAAAAACAAATTTTAGGACCTTCAATTTTTTTGTATTCATAATCATGTCCGAGAAGCATATTATAATACGCTTTGAAGGGGTAGCAATTTGATAGATTGGTTACAACTCTATCATTGATGGTAATTTCGACACCTTGAAATAACGAGTGTAACAAGTTGTTGACCAAGCCAAACTGTGCTGTATTGTCTACATCGGCTCCACTTGATTTTACAATTTTTAAACGTATTTGCAGCTTGGTATTGTACAAGTCGACAAAAGCATTGTTGCCTTCAATAAAAAAGGAAATTGGTTGGCTAGGTTCGGACAAACTATATAATGGAAACAGCTTCTCACTGAAAGAGTAATGTACACCCACTTCATATGACTTTTTAGTAAACAAATCCAATTCGTATCTCAAAGTTGCTTTGCCTGAATCACTCACAGACTCCATTTCACTTTTTAGACTTTCTCCTCTTCTTCTTTTTTGACTTTTTAGTAATCGTCTTCTTAATCAAACACTTTGTCTTCCTTCTTCGTTTTCCTCCACCAATTTGTTTCAATTTTGGACGACCCCTTTTTGCTCCACCCTTCTTACCGAGTCCGACTTGATTAATGCTCTTTTTTCTGGTTCCTCGCTTCTTCTTATGCTTTTTCTCTACCATAGCTCCAGTTAACGGCAGAGTGTATGGCTGCTCTTGCATTCCTAAACCCCCACCAATTTGAAAATCCATTGCAAATCGAGCTACTGTATGATTTTATAATGGAGCGTCAGATATGATCGCTGAAAGCTGACTGGCAAAGGCATCATGTCGTACCCCTTTATTTGTATATTTATAGATTCCACATTAGCAGTTCTAATGGGAACGTAATGAATCTTGTCGTATACTATTCTGCATACCTCTTCCTTTGGGACATGTATGGTTCGTAGTATTGGAAGATAGTGTTCCTTGAAAAACTGATTCTTGACAATATTGCACAAAACGATGCACCTTGGATCCACAATTGCTTCAATGTTCAAGTGAGGAATGGTGAGAAATGAGTCTTTTGCAATTGTGACGCTAGGTGTATTTATTAGTCTAGTAAACATTGCACCAAACTTGACATTTAAATTGTCTTCTTTTGATGGATTGCGTATAACAATACCATCGTCTTTCATCGTAAAAGAAACAATCTCTTCCCATTGCACTTCTTCAATAGCTTCGTTTATGCTGCTCACTAATCCAAAAAGGGTATGTTCTTCTGGTTCCTTAACGTTGAGCACATTTGTGAGTAAAATCTTGACTCTTGTAATTGTAAATCGATATCCTGATGGCGTTTGTTGAAATATTGTAGAATTCACATCTTGCGTTGAACTTGTCTCTCCTGGGGAAATTATATTACTTTTGAAACCGAAAATAGCTTGCAACTTTTCGTCCAAAATAATATTATACTCAGTAAAATTGTTGGTGAATTTTATCCGCCTGTCACCTAATTCAGAGTTGTAAAACTCGAGCTTTGCGTCTAGAGCAAAATGTTTAAATGTAGAACCCATATACGTTATTAAATTTTCCACTGTGTCAAACAATTTCGGGAATTTTAGTGGAAGGATAACTTCATTGCCAACCGATATTGTAATTGAATTATCAGATTCTCTAGGTGATAACAGACTGTGTTTTGGATAAAATTCAATTTCAGCTAAACCGATTTCGTATGCGTAATCTGGTAGCTTTAAAGCTTTGTAGAGTTTGGTTGAAAAATTTGTGGGCGTGTTTTGCTCAAAAACGTCTCGACTACCGTCACTGCTCATGTGAATGAATCCACTATCCATTGCGAGGGTTGTATAGAGCTAGTTCTTGTTTATAAAATTTTCCTTTGATCAAACCTTTACCGTGCTTTTCCAGGTCTTCGATGCTGTACGTGACTGGATATGTAAGATGAACTTTCGCGACTTTATATATTTCGTCGAAAAATCCTAGAAGTAATAAAGTTCTGATTTTAACTCAACTCTTAATAAAATAATAATACTAACAATAATATAATAATCACCTGGAAAATATTTTTTGGAGAAGATTCCGCGAAGCTTTGAGATTGTCACCCTGTCTCCAACTTTGAAAACAGGTTTATCCTTTGGTTGGTTTATTCGGTCCTCAAATAAGTTGTTCCAAACTAAATGCTGGTTTTGTTCTGTTACATCATTAGGTTTGTATTTGGTCACAGAATGCGTTGTATTGTTGATTGCATTCTGGAAAGCTTTCAGTACATCAATGTACCTGAAAGTATTTTTTAATGTCCAATAGCGAGAAATTCGAGCCATTATTTTCTTGTTTGTATTTTCAGCAATACTAGCTACACGAAACAAAAATAAATACAGATATAAAACCTTTAAAAATTGAAGTAAAACAGATATAAAACTTAAAAATTTAAAATAATTTTTTTAATATACACTAACCTTTCATTTCAGATTCTACATGAATTATTCGCACTTTTATTGATGCCAAGTATCTCTTTGTGGCGTTCCCAATGAATTCTTTTCCTTTGTCTAACACTAATGTGTGAGGGTTTCCCATAAATTTAAAGACCTTTTTTATTGCTTCCAAAGTGTCACTTTGATTTTTTGATTTCAATCCTTCAAAACAAACTTTTTTGGAAAAAGCATCTGTACAAGTTAAAATATATTGACAACCGTCATTGTATTCTTTGTACTTAATAAGACTAATCAAGTCCATTTGAAATTGAAAGTTGATAAAGTGCACAATAAAATTTCTTCTAGTAAATTTTCGAGTCACTTTTTTATGTAAAACATATGACTTTAATTTATTCAACTCTTTTAAAACACTTTTTCCACTTTTTAAATTCCGATTCTTTATAAACGTTGCAGCACCGGTAAACCCATAGTTTGGATTATGATATAAACGTGAAATTTTAGCAGATGATTTTCCCATTGTCTTTCTACCTAGGTCGTGTAATTGGTCTGATCATTTGGTAAATAGTAATTAAATAGATCAAACCAATGTAGTACCAAAAGTCATTAAGCAGCTGGCCCGCTCCAAGGGATCACGACTCTCCACCCAGCTGGCCTACCTACTATCCTAATAATCGAATACTAATTTCCCTATTTATCCTTGCATGCATTATATATGAGATGATTTTGATGTAAATTGTTATAAAATCATGCATTATAATGAGGTAAGTTATTTAATATGCAACTTAAAGAGCTAAATATTTTGAACAAGTGGACTTCCGTTTGTGTTGTCGATTGTGAATTTATAAATATGAATAGATATAAAAAGTCAGAAATATAAGCATTGGTATATGAACTAGTGATATGTAAATCTGATATGCTCAAATTAATACTATTATTATTATTAAATATTGGTAATGAAGCTGATATGGCGAAGATTTATAGAGATTAACCTGAACAGAGCTGAATAAAAATACATACCTACATACATATTTAGAGATGATGATACAAAAGAAGTAGATGTAGCTGTAAAGAAATGATTACATTAAATTATTTATTTCAAATTCCGTTACCAAAATGCATAAAATTATTATTATTATTATTATTATTATTATTATTTAAAATACCTTTACCAAAATGTATATAATAATAATAATTATTATTTAAAATACCTTTACCAAAATGTATAATTATTTTTATTATTATTATTATTATTATTATTATAACAAATATAAATGTTTTTTATATACTACCACCAAAAAGTTCATCCTAAGCCTACCTACGCCTTGTTTTAACGTAAATAGCTGCTCGTTGTTTGGAAAGTCTATCGTCCAACGACATACTCTCTAACTCTATTGCTGTCAATTCTTTTGCATTAAGATCGCGCTGTTTTTTTATAATATCTAACTTTTCCTTAATAACAAGGTTTTGAGCTTCCAGACAATTCATTTCTAGCATATCAAATTTAGTTTTTACAATGTCTAATGAACTGCTGGAAACTGAAGTATCTTTACTGCAACCTGGCTGATTTACGCTACCAGTTTCCTGTTGTAATTTTTTTTTATTTTCTTCTAAACCCTTTTCAATTTCGTCACACATTACAGTTATTTTTTCATAATTGTTGAAATCTAGCGAGAACATGCAAGTAGTATTGTCAAACATTTTTTTAGTCTTCAACCTTAATATTTCTTGAGCATTAAACTCTTCTTTTAACTTCATAATTCTGATGGACTGATTTAATATTGTCCTTTCACGCCTTCTAGCCCAACGTTTACCGTTTAATAATTCTATTTGTTTTTTCCTATCCTTAATGGATTTCTCATTTAATTCTACCTCCATTTTTAATTCTTTTTGCTTTTGCCTACCTATTATAACTTCTAATTGAGTATTAAGCGTAGCTAGTTGAGTGCTTACTAGTAATTCTTGTTCATGTTCTTTCTCCGCCATCAACCTTCTATTTACAATGGCTACGAGCTCTCGCTTCATTCGCACGTTCTCCAACTCTAAGCCTTTGACGGTTTTCTTAAGGCTAAAGGTTGTCCTCCATCTTGACTCGTTCCTCCAAGTACTCATCGCTATCGCAAAAAAAGAATAAAAAAAAAATAAATACTAATCTACCATTGTTTATTGACTTTTGCCTCTTCTAAATCTAGTTGGTCTAGTTTATTATCTATATCAACTATTTCATCAAAAATACATCTAAATATTTTAAGTTTTTCTGGTAGGAATTTCCTATCACATTCTTCAAAAACCCGCTGCATTAAAATTTTGTTCTTATTTAAAATTATTTTTTCATTTAAAAGTTTATTCTTTTCAGTATAAATTTTCTCCAGCTGCTCATCTTCCTTGTCCAGCTTTGCTTCAAAAATTGATCTCCTGCTCGCCATTGTTAAACCCACTGCCTAAAACAAACAACTTAACTTAAATAGAATAAAATAACAGCATAACTTGAGAACTCATTATTCGAGATACTCTATGAATATTATTTTATAGACTTCAACATATATATATATAATATCTTACAATCTAAATGTTTTGTATTTTTCAGCAAGAAATTTTGTTTTTAGAATTATATCTTGAACATTCGATCTAGCTACATCATAAGAGACTGCTTCGTCCTGTAAAACTTTTTCTAAATCTTTTTCCAGTATTTTCATCCAGCTGGATAGTTTTCTGGTGATCCGATAAACCGGATGATTCCATAACCCTTTGAATCCTTTGTTAATCACCACTTGGTCTTCGAATAGTTTTTTCTCTTCGGCAAACTTGGCAAAAGCATTGACCAAATCAATGCGTTCTTTGACTAAAGGGTCGAAATTTTTCAAACAGGTATAACGAATTTTCTTGTAAGAAAGAATTTTAATTACTGCTTGTGCATTCATGATTGATGAAACTATTAAAGTTCGGTCTCTTATTAATGCTTTTACCACCAGCCTCTGCTTATCCATAAGGGAAATCCTACAACGATGCTCGCTCTGATTAATTTTAATTCCAGACAATTCTAAAGACCGTCTCCATAAAGTGTAGTCAGAAGCAATGTCTGCTAAATTTCTTCTGCATGGGATCCTTGAAGTACGCTCATTTTTGGAGTAGCAGGGTAATAAATATTGCAAATATCGAAAATGATAATAATTACTGTCTTCTTCTGTATTTGATGTTGTACTTTGAACTGTATAATTTACAGGAGTCAAAGTATCTGATTTTGTAGTTTGCGTAAATGATGTAGTTGCTTCAATAAATTCTTGAACAGCGATGGGTGGGCTGATGTGTTCTTTGTCTTTGTCTTGGACAATCACATCTGAATCATCTTCGGAGTTTTCTTCGGATTCGTCTTCAGAATTAAGCTCTGAATCAAATGATTTATTAACTTCGATTGAGTAAGCTGTTATTGAGGGTGTATTTAATAAATCAGATGAGTTTGATTCATGTCCCAGAACCTCTTCTTGCGCATTTATGTAGGAAAAAGTATTTATTGATTTGATTGTCATATCATAAACTTCCTTCTCTAGGGCCATATTCTTTTCTCGTAAAAATTTATTTTCATTTGACGCATCATCGTTCTTGCTTTTCAACTCCAGGTTTTTTGAAAGTAGTTCTTCACTATATTTCTTCATCAAATCAAATTGAAGCTTCAACGTTTCATTCTCGTCGTTTACTTCTTTTAGCTTGTCTTCAAGTTGAATATTTTCTTGAATCATAATATCAACTTGAAGTTCATAATGAAGGTTCTGCTGAATCTGTATTTCTAGCTGTTTTTTCAAAATGGAAATTTCATGGTCTTGCAAAGTTTCTATATTTTGCTCCAGTTTTATTATTTCTGTATTGGAAATATTAACTCCCGGCACAGAATTGTTGTCGCTGTATGAATGATCTTCCATATCTTGCTCCATTTGATATTCCATTTCATGTCCCATTTCATGTCCCATTTCATGTTTGATTTCCATGTTTGATTGGCTGTCATCAATTTGTAGCACTTTTGTTATTTTTAAAACTTTCTTAAAATTTTCTGTGCTATAAAATTCAGTAATCGTTAATATTAACTTAATTAAAATAATTTCCATCTAAACATAAGTAATAGTATATTCTAATTATTATAAATAGTAGTAGTACTAGCTCTTTAGATAGAAAGATAGATTTATAGAAAAAATTATACATACACCGATTTGTAGTTCACTGATTTGGAAGTTGAAGCTTTAGGGTGTGATACTTTCTCTTTGTTTTGTGGTTTTGATATTTGATAATCATCAGGATTTATCCTGACTCTTGGACAATTTCTTTTGGGCAATGTTTTCTGAAGATATTTCACTGAGCATTGAGGATCGCGATCATGAACCTGTTTATGCACTCCTAATCCATCCTTGGTAGTAAATGTTTGATCGCAGTCCTTGCAATCAAACGTTCTGGATTTTGGACCCGCTTCTATGTCATCTTCATCTGCTTCAATTTCATCTTCAGCCACTTCGATTTCATACACTTCTAATTCATCGTCATCCATTTCTATTTTAACTTCACCTACTTCTATTTGATTTTCACCCAGTTCTAGTTCATCTTCACCCACATCTATATCATCTTCACCCAGTTCTAGTTCATCTTCACCCGCTTCTATTTCCTCTTCACCCGCATCTATGTCATTTTCACGCACTTCTAGTTCATCTTCAAGTCGCTCCAATTCCAATCTAATTCAAATAAACTAACTCAATACCAACCACGTAATTAAATGTACATATTTTTAGACCAATTATGACCTACTTTGGTTCTTTCATACTAAAAGAGTTACAATCCGATTCCAACCAAGGCTCGGCTAGGTGCTGATTCAAAAGAGCGCTGTTTGCGAAGACTCTTTGACATTGAGAGCATTTGTACCAAGTTTCACCTTCCATTCTAAATATTAATTTACATATTAATTGTCAGATTAATGCCGAACATGAACACATAACATAACAAATGAAATATCGCTACTTGCTTACACAAACTAAACGTAAGGACGGACAGACAGAAAGACAAATATTAAAAATAAAACAATTTTAGCGCTACTTTTTACTATATATTAAATAAACTTTGCTAATGTAACTCAATATTACGTAAGGACAAACAAAAAGACATAAAATAATGTTACCGCTACTTTTTTACTTGATATTTATACATATTAAATAAGCTAGCCTTAATCGTACTCAATATTACGTAACGATGGACAGACACAGACATAAAATAATGTTAACGCTACTTTTTTACTTTATATTCATATGTATGAATATTTTGTAGGACAGACGGACGGTCATAGATATAAAATAATGTTAACGCTACTTTTTTATATTATATTAATATTAATACATATTAAATATTCTAGCTTTAATCGTACTCAATATTACGTAATGACGGACAGACAGACATAAAATAATGTTAACGCTACTTTTTTATATTATATTATATTAATAAATATTCTAGCTTTAATCGTGCTCAATATTATGTAACGACGGACAGACAGACAGACACAGACATAAAATAATATTAGCACTACTTTTTTACTTTATATTCATATGTATGAATATTTTGTAAGACAGACGGACAGATAGACAGACAGACACAGACATAAAATAATATTAGTACTACTTTTTACTCTATATTCATGTGTATGAATATTTTGTAAGACAGACGGACAGACAGACACAGACATAAAATAATGTTGGTGCTACTTTTTTACTTTATATTCATATGTATGTATGTATGTATATTTTGTAGGTCAGACGGACAAACAGACAAATTAAACATAATAATATAATTTTTGCGGCTACTTTTTTACATAAACATACAGTGACAAAAGTCGAATATAGAGTACCTTTCATGTTAATGAAAATGTAAGTCAATAGAATGACTATTTGCTGCGCGCCACATACACAACGTTCAAAATATTCATTCAACAGGTGTGCCGTCTGCTGTCCAAAAATGGGGTGTAAGAATTTTATTTTTAATTATTTATTAAATATTTATGCTTTGCTTTTATGTATTTATTGCAATATGCTTGATTTTTAGCTATTTATTTACTGTGCTTATTATGCGTGCAAAATGGTGACCGGTTCATTGTCACAACCACTTCACACTTTTGCAGTGATTCTAGTGTTGAACTAGAAGCAGGCTACATAGAAGTAAGTCGAATTACGAAAATTTTAATTTTAATGTGCAAGTATTTAATTTGTTTTATTATAATTTTTAGGTGCGACCAGGGAGAAATGCTGCATTAGTTTGCAGCGGATTGTCTGATTTAGAAACCACGACCATTCAAATAATAACAACAACAACAACAGTAATTACAACGGCTGTGCCAAAAACACAACACACAACCTCGAATGTGTATTTTCAAGGGCTATATCAAGGTATGTGTATCGTAATAATCATAATAATAATGAATAATAATGATTAATAATTATTATTATTTATGATTTGCAGGTCTCAGCGTGTCACTAACTTTTCTCCCCCTTGCGCTACTAATTTATATTTATAAGAGGAGGTTTAGTTTGTGGGCTATGGTATGGAGACCTCGACCTGTAGCGCAGGACGAAAATATTAATTACACCGACTTTCTCCGAAATTATCCAAGGCCCCCAACATTTCAAAGAGACCCAACACCGAATCCTCTTATTCAAGAAGCGGATCGACCTCGAAGCGAAACACCGTTCGTATTGGACTTTCAGGTAATAATTTTTACCATAATATTATTATTAATAATGATTGACGAATTTTTATTTCAATTAGGAAGAGCAGCAGGATGATGTTGATGATGATGACGACGATGATACAGTGTTGTATCGATCGCCAACACCTCAGCCAATTTCTAGGTATCAGGTAATTTTTAAAAAAATATTTCCTCTATTTTTATAATAATAGCAATACTAATAACTATAATAATAATATTTTGATTTTGCAGGAGAACAAGACTTCAAATGGGGAAAATTATTCCCAAGCCTAACCGTCTGCAATATTATTAATAATATACTAGTGTACTTGTATGTTAGATATAATATTATAGTCTAATCTAAAAGTAAACTAAGGTCCAGATCATTACTATAATTGTATTAGGAAGGAATCGTGAAGATTAGGAATTTTTTTTTTGCTCAGTGAGATATTTTGTCGCGAATATTTGGAATGGATTGGTTTACACAGGAAATGAAGAAGTAAACCAAGGAACTGGATTATTTAGCATAATAATATATATTTATAAACCTTAGTGTTGTTTATTTCCTCAAATCTAACATATCATTGTTGTAATTGTAATAATAATTACCATCATGTGTAACTAAACTACCTTGGCTATAATTAGTATGCCTTAACGAATATTGTAGTTAATTCCTAAATACCCATAAATATTATCATGTTATACTTTTGCTAAAATATGTTATCGTAGTTAGTGTAATATAATATCAATAATGAATTGACGTTCCAAACCCAGTCAAATAGTTTTTTCTATACAGTATGTTGTTCACTTACGATTAATAATGTTAATCTTGATATGAAATGCAAACGTGCCTTTATAACTCGGGTCAGTTAGCTAAGTATATTGTAAGTTCTAAGTAATTTTTTGTCTGGTTTTTTGGAATTCATTGTCTAAATAGAAATTAGTATTAGAGTATTATTGTCGGAACGTAAAAATTAGAGCCCAAAATTGCAAAGGAAATTGTGCAAGGTTATGTGGAGAGCAATTTT
>JAQFYB010002922.1:0-21813 GCA_034694085.1 Pogonognathellus longicornis | reverse complement strand
TATCCAACATGTTTGTGTTGGACTGCCTAATTTTGGGTAAAAACTCAACACGATCGTGTTGGTTGCTTAAGCTCGGGAACATAGCTTTTGCATATTATATAGTCCGGGGCTACACCACCGAATGTTCAGGGTGGGAAATGTTCACTCGGAAAACAATCATGATTTGCAATGTACACGCACATACCGATTTTTTTTTATTTCATTATAAACTACTACTAGCTAAGTACTACTATAATCAAGGCTGTGTGATTTTACCAAAAAGTTTCAAAGAATTGCAAAATGTTTCGAGACTTTGATATATTGTAGATTCATTTTGGCCTAAAATAGCACAAATATTTAGCGCTTCGGGCGATATTGTGCATCATGTTGTATTTTTCCCCCTTCAAAATGAAATCCTAGATACCGCCTTGACTATAATTAGCAATGATACTGTTGGAAAAATAAACAGTAAAATAAACTTGTTTTTAACTATTTATTGGATTCAAAGTCCACAAAACTTTTTTAATGCTTTAATAATAAACTCATTTTAGGTTTTAAAATTCTCCAATTTGGCCAAATTCTGAAACATTTGGCTACTGGTAGTTCATACTAATTTAGCAGGCGCGTAGGGAGGGGGGTTGCCCGGGCAACCCCCAAAATTTGACAGCTTATACTAGATATTATTGACATTTTGTGGAAGTAATGTATTAAATAATGAGCATTAATTAGTGAACATATTTTCCTTGTATGCATTGCTTGAATAAGCACAATTTGAACTTCAGCATTGTCTTCCTTATTCATGTCTCTCTGATTCAATTTCATATAATAAAAGTAATTGACGCAGTTATTATTAGATAAACTTTTGGGAAATCAAATGCTCAATACATTAGCCGTGAAATCTAAAGCAATAATAATCCAATATGATATTATTTAACCTAAACGTTTCATATAAAATCATTTCTAAAATAAATAGGGGAAAATAATTCTAGATTCTCGAAAACAACTTCCATCATCTCCAAGAATATGCAAGAAAAACGCAGGAGCTTCGATGCAAAAAAACTCGCCTGCAGAGCGATTTGCTCGCAGGAGTAGAAATTTGCACAGAACTTGCGATGTAATTTACGTGGAGCAGTCAGGAATTTCATTCTTTTTCCAATATCGAATTATGAATTTGAGTAACTGTCACAGTAAAATTACGTTCGGATCGTAATTTTCTATTTTTTAATGTCAATGTCGATTAATTAAAATAATAATAAATCCATTAAGCAAGTCAAAAACCGAAAATCTCTTGTGGGAGCGACAATTTTAGTCGCACTAATATAAAAGAGACTAAATTCCGAGTTTTACTGCAGTGGATAGAAAAGGGACATGAGAAGGCTTAACACGAACATCTATACATAATAATCTATACATAATGTAGCAAAATTAAATTGGAATTTGAATTTAGGTTTGATTTTTGCTGGACAATAGTTTTAACATTTTTCATTGGGCAACCCCCAAATTTCAATCCTGGCTACGCCCCTGATACTAATAGCAAGTCACATTATTACGAT
This sequence comes from Pogonognathellus longicornis, assembly GCA_034694085.1. Classification (NCBI taxonomy): domain Eukaryota; kingdom Metazoa; phylum Arthropoda; class Collembola; order Entomobryomorpha; family Tomoceridae; genus Pogonognathellus; species Pogonognathellus longicornis. Next base: position 20,281 of record JAQFYB010002922.1, on the reverse strand, counting down.
TCGAAAATTTAAACATAATTCAACTATTTCATTTTCATATTACGCAATTTACCCATTTTAATGATAAGTTTGAAGTTTTATAACTTAGGGAACTTGTATTTATTACATAAGGGCATTTATTTTTACGTTGAAATAATTACCCGTTCTTTCTAGTAATACACGCAACATATTATTCACCTCAAATGTAAACCTCAACTATATTACATTTCATGAGAAATCTCTTCATCTTTGTTTCGAGAAATGGTCAATGAGCTTTAAATGTGCATTTGGACACCCGGCACAGGCACAACATCCATGCAAAATTGCGTGTCGCAGCCTCTCTATTATACTTTAAATTATAACATGAAAAGTGAAGTGCAACCACACAAAATTAGTATAATATGTATAACATTTAAATAGATACACCATAATATACACCTAATCACAATTCCCATGGATTTTTAAGCCAGGCGAATTTAGATTAGGTAAGCTAATAAAAACTTATCTGTTATACTTACAAAGAACATTGCATAGTAAGCAAATTCCAACTTGCACAATAAATTAGCAATTATAAGTTGTACTATTGCACAAGTAAATCGTACGTACATGATTACACAATAATAAACGCAACATGAAAATAAATACGTAAAGATTGATATTATGAGTAATTTTCTACATTCACATAATTCACATAGCGTCAGTCTATAGCCTGTCTCATTGTAGATTGGATTCCTATATGGATTGGGCTCTCTTTTTCGTTTGGTAAATAATATCATCGATATTATTATGTTCCTATAAAGTTGTGTTTTGTAATTTTTGATTTATTTTCTATTCTAGTCATTCATAATGAAACAAGTGTGCTTCATATTTTGATACTCATTTGAAATACGATATTTGTTTTGCAGTTCTTAAATTTCTATACGCCTAGAAACTATAGATAAAAGTCAAAAGTTGATCAGAAATAGTGTACAAAATCCAAGAAATGTCAGAAAGTCGTAACAGAAATTTAGTGACTAATGGTGATGCCTTAGCCAGTAAAGTAAATGGACATGGAGAAGAAAAGCTTGAAAATGAGGATTATGTAAAGGAAAATCCAGGTATCGTAATGAATATCCGGAATTGGAAATGCTGCCGATTTCAAGTACAGTTAAAAATATTATTTTGAACTCAACAGGTGATACATGTATCATGTATCGATATCTAAAACGCTGTGTATACAATGACGTTTGCATTTTTTTTAATTATTTCATTTTGTTTGTAAAGGATTTGCCAAAGTGGCTTCAAGACAATGATTATATACACGAAGGCTACAGACCAGCTCTTCCATCTTTCAAGACTTGCTTCAAAAGTATTTTCAGAATTCACACCGAGACCGGAAATATTTGGACTCATCTTCTCAGCTGTATTGTTTTCATCGGAATTCTGTTTGACTTTATTACAAGACCACCATTAGAAGCCGCTTTTCAAGAAAAAGTCGTGTTCAGTATATTTTTCATTGGAGCGGTTTCATGTCTTGGATTGTCAAGTACTTACCACACCGTACAATGTCACTCAGAGACTGTTGGAAAATACTTCAAAAAGTAAACCTGCATTTTGGACAATATACTTAATACAAACAATATTATTTGCAGGCACAATATTTGACACGATAACACTTTGCTTAGGCCAAGGCACCATAGAGAATTATTTTTCTCTAATTAGGTAGGGCCATACAAATCCTTCAGCAAATCCTTCAGCCAGATGTAAATGTAAATGCCTGTATTTTAACATTAGACAGATGAATTTTCATCCAAGTAAAATGAAACATTTTATTTAAACCTGGATAAAGAATTTGTTGATAAGTTGGTTATGACCTAACCTTATTAGAGAAAATATCGTCTGGAAATAAGAATCTTTTCTGGCTGCCCAGAGTTAATTACAGATCAATTGACACGAAAGCTATTTTCAATGTATAGCAAATTAGACGCACTTCTTTGTCGCAGTTGTTGATAATAGCGTCTTTGATATCATTCTTCAAAAAATATTCATTTCGATTCGAATTGATTTCGGAGCCAAAGATTTTGACAATTTCTGCGATGACAATATTTTTAATCCAACTCATTAGGAGTGTTGCCATCAAAACAAATTTACGTTTTTGTTGGCACCAAATTTTGTTATTTCATTTCCAATTTATTCACACCATACTCGTATCTGTACGTATATCGCCGACTCGTTTTACGTTGATAATTTATATTTATTTATTCATTACAGATTGGACTACCTTGGAATAGCTTTGCTAATAATGGGATCATTTGTGCCATGGCTGTATTATGGATTTTACTGTGATATTTTTGTCAGAAATATTTACATGACCATTACATTTGCTTTGGGTTCGGCTTCCATTTTCACTTCATTACATAGCAAGTTCGGTCAAAGTAAATTTCGTACTATTCGTGCATGTAAGTGACTCTTTTGATAAGGATTGTTGGTGGAATCGATACATGTATCCCCTACCTCTTGCAGTCATTTCGTCATAATATGACAATGTGTGGTGCATGGTACATGCAATTATACACCACTCGAAAGATCAAGTGATATAATAACTAATACTTCAATTTTGTGGAGTTTATTGCACTTTCTTTAACCAGACTTAGATGCATTTACGACGGTTTTGTAATTTTACGACCACAATAACTTTTTTCTCTGAAAACTTAACTAGCTGCATAATCTTATTCATATTGCGTACGCAATAGTGAAGAAACCCAATCAAAATGAATTAGCGAGCTTCAGTTTTCAAAGTTTTGCAAAGTTTAAGAAATACTAGTTAGTTATTTTTTGTAAATCAGAAAAATATCCAAAATAGAGACTCAAAATGAAAATGAAAAATATTACGATCGAAGAAAATGCTTGTTTTGGGGCAAATAGCAATATTAATGCATTTAACTATACATAATTTAAAAATGGCTTGGTTTTTCGTATGGTGAATGACACAGATTGGAGGGTAGGTACTATCATTTCCAACAACTGTGAATAATAAATCAATTGTGTATATTTTTTCACGCAATGTATTATATTATATTTATTAATGCTTATATTTAGAATGTGAATCACATAATTTCAGGTGTTTTTGCCGGTTTTGGACTGAGTGCTGTTCTGCCAGGGGTTCATTTTATGGTGGTAAAAGGAGTTGCTTACTCCTTTCAACATCTAGCTCTTGGTTATCTCATCAGCATGGCAGTACTTTATCTGACTGGAGCGGCTTTGTATGCAGCACGTATTCCAGAAAGATGGTATCCTGGCAAATGTGATCTTCTGGTATGTGGTTACACCCTGTACTGCAATTTTTAAATAATATTGCGGCTATGGCTATAGATACATAGCTGTTTAAATACTTGTTTGCTATTTTTCATAATACGGATCATGAATGAGTATCAGTTTTTATTTTTGTATTTCACAGTTTCACAGTCATCAGATATTTCACGTTTTGGTGTTTGTAGCTGCAATGGTGTTCTATAGAGGAATAATAATTCTTTCTACTCAGGCGCTACTAGAGAAAAAATGCTAACTGTTGCAAAAGATATAAATTATTTCCTGTTTGTTCTGTGATTGCTTTATGATTACCATGGTATTACATTGTTTGTGGACCAATGCCAATGGGTGTAAAAATTGAAATTAAATCTGAAATACAATAAATATCTACATTATTTATATAGGAGCAGGCTCTAGCTTGTATGTTTTGTCACTAACAGTTTGCATGTACCTTTAATCATGCATATTGACACCACTATTATTGTTATTGTAGCACCCTTGACAACGGGTACTTTACAAATTATTTTGCATGTGATGTGTTATTTATCTCATAGTCATTGTCGTGAGTTTATAACACATCAAATGCAAATTAGCTTGTAATTAGGTACCCGTTGTCAAGGGTTCTACTCCATAAACATATTACAAAGTCACACAAGTGTAAATGCTTAGCTCTACCCATAGATCGTCTAATAAAAATCGCACTGTATATCGCTACAGTTGTAGAGAGCGCTAGTGACAATTTGGGAAGCATATGAAATTCTTACTCCCAATCTTCAAAAACTGCCCCATACTTTAGTTTGACTATAGAGTTAGCTGGAGCTGCAAAATCCTGATGTATTACTCAATAGACATGTTGTCACTCACAATTCAAGCAAACATTTCCGATTGCATTTCCGATCCATCGGAAGCAATTTGCCAATCCTTGACCTTTTGGCATTCGTTACGGTCCTTTGAGAGCAGTTAAATACAAAAATGTATTTCACCATTACGATGCCATCTGCACGTCTTTAATTTCATTACTCAATATGTGATAATGTGAATAAAAATTTCAATGCTAAAAATAACACTACAAATAATTTTTTAATAGAAATGAAATCTGTTTTTCTCTGAAATCACATACAATAAAATAATTGCTGAAACAAATAGTTCATAATTAAGACTACAACTTCAACAAAGGGTTTTGATGTTGTCTTTTTAGATGAGAAATTTTTGCTCGTCTATCATCTATAGTTTATAGCATTGCAAAAGAAAATTTTTCAGACGGAAGCACTATCAGTTTCGGTGAACGGCAATTTTGACACGAGGTCTTTGGTTTAAATAATCATTTTATACGTGGCAACAAAACAGTAGCTTTATTTGCAAAACGCTAATTCAACTCCAACTCGAATCTTTCTTCAAAGTAAAATATATTTCATAATATATTTCAAACTAATTCCATGCTTGTTCCACAAAATCACATAGTTTCGTGTTGTATTATTGGTTTGTTCAGTTCACTTCATTATTTTTTGATTTTTGGTATACTTTTTGAAACATATTTCACACTGCAATAAGCAATCAATGATCAATTAGTGTCTAGTGGGAAGTGGGCAGGGCCGTACCCAGGATTTCTTTTTGGGGGAGGCTAGCTGGAAAGGCATGGCAAAATGTTATTACCTATATGAAATATGAACAATTTGTCAATTTTTATATGATACATTTGAGGAAATTTGAGGAAAATGATTAAAAAAAACATAAAATTCGCGCGTAGCGCGAAAAATTTCGCCCATTTTGGTAATGTTTTGGGCAAATAATCCAATTTTCGGGATTTATGATATAAGTATTGGTGAGAAACACATAATGTATTTATATATTGATTGATTGCCTATAATATTATCATGCTCATTAAAAATACTAATAATATCTAGTGTAACTTTAGAAATCCTGGGGGAGGCTTAAGCCCCTAAGCCTCCCCCCTCGGTACGGCCTTGATGACCATATTTTCACGATTCTAATATTGTCAATATATTTTTTTTTTGTGTCTTCTGTATGTTTTACTCAAAGCGGTGAATCTGTTGAATATTTCAATCGTATATTCAGTAATGACACAGTATTCAAAGGTAATTTTCTCGATAATTTTTACATATATACTTACTTTCATAACGTTCAAATTTTAGAATATTATACAAATAAACCTTCCTACAGTGGACAAGCATTTGCGACATATAATTATATTTTTGACATTTCAATAATCATACAATAGTTTATTGAAATAATTACTTAAAACTATATTTGAGAACTTGTTTGGAACAATAATACCTAATATGTTCAGGGTCGTATCCAGGTCACACATTTGGGGGTGGACTTGTGATATTCGTAAATTTTTTGCGCACAGCGCGAAAATTTTTAAAAAATTTGGATTAAATTTTCGCAAATTTGTCAAAATCAATGGAAATTGAAATAAAATCCCTCGTAGTGAGAAATCATTTAGCAAATTTACCTAAAATTGCGCAAATTAAGGAAAAATCAATAGAAATTGCAATAAAGTTGCCCGTAGCGCGAAAAATTCGGGAAATAAAAATAATTTCGTCAAAGGCAATGGAAATTACGCGAAAAAATGTATCAAATTTGACAAAAAAATTGCGCCAATTGATGCCAAAATTAATTTAATCATTTTAATAATTCTAAATACCGAAATCCAAGCCACGTCCCCTATTCTAAATTTGAAATTAACGTCACATGGGGTGTGATTTTATATATTTCCTGGGGATTTTAAATTCATGCAAGGCTACTGGCTACACATATTTCCAAAATAATTGAGTGACCCACTCGTGGGCATGGTTATAAACTCCCAGTTTTCCTGACGTTACCCTTTACAAAATAGATCAATAACCCATTTAGTAATCCTGGCTAATGCCTAGATTTCTACAATTTTTGAAGAGACCTTCCTTAGGGAGCGTGGCACACTTACTTGATCATTTACATCATTCCTAAACAAATGGGTGCTATTTAATAGCCTTTAAATTAAATGAAATAGCCTTTAACATTGTTTACAACCTTTACAACAAATGAAGTCAGCCTTTAAGGAAATAAAGTAATAGCCTTTGAATAGATTAAGGCAGCCTTTAGAATAGATTGAAGCAGCCTTTAGAATACTTGCATGAAGTTTATATAAAAAATATCATTTGCTTAGTAATTGATGATGTGTAACTACCCGCTTCCTTTGTGATAAGAGGTATCAGCTTATCTTTCCTACTTATTTCTTTCATCCCCATTCCGATTCTCGACCATGGTTGCGTCAGTCAAGATATATCCAATAGTAACAGTCAGGTAGTCTGAGATGGAATTGTTTTTAAATAATTTGTTGTTTTTGCATTTAGACCTAAATTAAATCCAACTTTTTAATATTTTCACATTGCATCCATTAAAAAGTTGGATCTAATGTAGATCCAAGTGAATAAACAAAAAGTGATTTAAAAACAATTCCATCCCAGACTACTTGACTGTTACTATGGAATATATCTTGGCGTCAGTCATTAATATGGAAAATAGTACACGTAAAATTACATTGAACGAAACTGATTGGAAAAGTCCTATGTGTCCATCATGTCCCTAATATCTTAAAAACCACATATTATGTAAACACATATTTGGACTCGCTGTAAAACTTTACATTTACTTGTTTCCACCTTCCAACCAAGGCCCTTATACGAGAATAGACTATCAGAGTAAATAATGGAACTGCTAAAATAACTATGGACTCTCCCTTTGATTATTGAACGTAAATAACTACAATGGTTAAATAATTCTTAATAGTTTAATAAACTTAAAGGCTATTAATTCATCAACTAAAGGCTATTAATTCATTTAGTTAATGGCTGTTTCATCTGCAGATTCATTTGTTTTTAAAGGCATTTTACTTTATTCATTTTAAAGGCTATTCTTTTATTTTAAAGGCTATTTCATTTAATTTAAAGGCTCATTATAAATAAGTCTAAAAAAATTAGTTGCATTTCCTGGTTTTTGCCCAAATTCCTAAAATCCAGCCGGAGGCGCGCCTGGATTTCCTAGAATTCTCAAATTTCCTGGGCTTTCTCACATTTTTTGTCTCGGGCAGATTTCCTGTGGGCCTAGGGTCCCGAGGTCCCGAAACAATTCAATCCCTGCCTCTGAGTAAATGCACAGATTAATTATCTATAGTTATATAGCTACTACCAGTTCTTAATTGACAGTACATTTTAACAAGATGCCAAGATTATGTTCCCGTCATAATATTATGTTCTTCAGTTCTCGAATGACATTTAATATACCTATGCTATAGCCACTGTTGTGGTTAATCATATTTTGTGCATAAGAAGTTAAATTTAATAAGTCGTTAGGTAAGGGAGGATGGAAGTTTGGTAAGCTCCCAACCATGTAATAGACAGCAGATATTTGCGTAGAAATTTCTAAAACCCTGAGTAAATATTTTTTGTTTTTGGGAAATAAAAAAATAAACGTTAATTCGCGGTGTTTTTAAGGAAGATTTCTTCCACACAATTTCGCATTTATTTCATTTGTTGGGTAAATAATATTTTTAACTTTTCCGGATTGCAGGATACCCTATTCCATTTGAAAAATCAGTGGATCTAGAGGCATATATGATGGTAGAGTGTGTCGTATTGAAGTATGAAGCACCGTTTGTACTATTGTTTTACCTCGGGTTATTTTTGTATTTGCCTATTTGTCTGCCAGGAAATTACTTCGTTGCAGAATTCTTATTTTCGAATGAAATTGGAAGTTTCAGTCCACAATATACACTGCTTTTTCTTTCGGAATTCGTCATAAATTTTTGGACCGGTATACTCACTTTTGTGATGTTCGTATTCTTTTCTGTCTATGTCAATCGAATCGCAAGCTGGCTTAAACACTCAAGGTAAAAATAATTTATCAACCGCCTTCCATTGATAATTAGCAGTTTTGAAGCCGATAATCGGCAATCATGTTTTTTTAATTTATTATTAGTTATTTGAATTAGTTAAGTTAGTTACTAAGTTCAAGGTTGTATTGAGGGGGGGCAAAGTGGGCAATTGCCCCCACCCCCCCCCCCCCGAAATCCGAAAAAAATAGGTTATTTTACCAAAAAGGTGCAAAAAATCGCAAAATTTTTCGCGCTACGCGCGAATTTGATACATTTTAGACTGATTTTGGCCTAAAATTGCTCAAATTTTTCGCGCTTCGCGCGATATTAGACACTATTGTGCATCATGTTGTATTTTGCCCCCTCCGAAATGGAATCCTAGATACAGCCTTGGCGGAAGGCAGATGGTTGTTAAAATTTTATTTAACGATCATTATATTTTGGGACACCATTGTGACAAATATAACAATGTAAATAACGGTCAAATGTCTAATCGTAATATCGAAATGTGTTTATTGGTGTATAGATGGGTATCATGATATACGTGTTGCGTGTTACTACTCTATTAGGCCGTGTTTAGCGTTTTAAAAATATTATGTCATTTCGATTGTCTTTTTCGAGATACGAAACTCATATTCTGTAAGAAAATTCTATTTTCTCCTCTAAGCATCCGGAGAAAATGGTAGTCTATTGGCCTGAGTTCGAACTTCATGCAGGGCAGGGAAGGAAAGCAGGGTCGCGGCTCAATCAAACCCTTTAAAATGAAATAAATATCCATGAATATTGCACTCGCAAATAAAGAGAAGTTCCTAAAAATTGATTACGCTGAAAAAATCTTGTGATTATAAATCTTTTACTTGATGATTACTGATTATAATATTATTAGAAATGTCCATTTTCCAATCTCCTTTTGCACGACTATCCACATATATTCTAAATTATTGCAATTGTATGTACACAGAAAGCTGTCAAGGGATTTTCGTTAATTTAATTGGAATGATTAATTTGCAAGAAATAAATTTTAACTTAATATTTATTTACTATTAATTACAAATCATTTACCAAAACAAACACCTTATGCACATGATCTATGCATTTTCTAATCTACCCATATTTCAAAACGTATAATATCCATACTACTGCAAAGTCTCCTCAGTTGATAATCTCAATCTTCTTAGCGTTGGAACATTTTTGTCGGTCTTGCTAACCACCTACAATAATTACGTTGTTACCATTTCAAATAAAATAATTTGTTTTTTTTGTCGTTTCATTTTGGTTTGAGTGTGTCTTTACCTTCACAATGGCATTATGTGGTTTAGAATCCCCTAGTATGTTTGCTAGAGAAACTTTTAATCCTGTGAATGTTGGTCGATTTTTTGGCTCTATTGCCCAGCAGCTTTTCATAACGTCGTAACTGAAGTAATAAAATCATTATATTATTTATAATAACAAATAACGTTTAAAGTTGCAAAATTAAACTATGATGAAAAAATCCGAAATTTTTTCAAATAATACATTTCTGGTGAGGCGCATATTGGAATGTTATTTTGTAAACCGTTTTCCAATTCTGAGAGGAAATTTGACCAAAATAGAAAGGAATCTTCAGTTGATGGATTCAATTCTGAATAAGGAGTATCTCCTAAGGTGAAGATTTCCCAAAGTGTGATACCATAAGCCCAGATATCGGAATGAATGGAGAACGTTCGGGTTTTTAAACATTCTATGGCTAGCCACCGCCAAGGTAATGTGTCAGTGGTGCTTTTGTTCATATAAACGCAATTTGTTTCCAATCTTCGGCTAAATCCAAAACTTGTCAATTTACAAATTCCGTTTTCTGTAAGAAGAACGTTTCGTGTGCAAACGTCCCTGTGTAATATCTAAAAATAACAAATTAATTATCATTTTTTAAATTTATTTTGAATAATATTTTTATTATGTTAATTGTTTCAATCAATGAATTAACAATTTTCGGTTGAGTTGTAGTACACGAAGTTGTTATTCATATAAACTTAAAATACAAATTAAATTCAGTAAGTAAATTACATTTTTAGAACCAAGGTATTCGAGAGCATTGACAATTTGTATGCTCCACGTCAACAGCGCCTGATATGAACAAGTGGATGGGTACTGCCGAAATCTGAAAGTAAATGAAGTAAAAATAACAATAAGAATGTAACAATGTAATTACTCTGAGAATCTGAGATAATTCCATCAGTCCAATAAAATTAAAATACAGTTAATAATATGTAATATTTTTTAAATATTTGTATTTAAGCTGCATAGGAATTAATTAATTACAATTCTTTAGTGTTGGTGTCATCCGAAAGTACAATATTTTTTATAAAAATATCTTTATTGGTTCGCAAATATTGATCTAATGAACCAAAAGTGCACAATTCGGACACGATGTAAACTTTACCTTAAAAATTCATACAAAATTCGATTTAGGTTGCCATTGAAAAATTATTTGACAAATGAATTTATTTATTATGTATCATAAACGCAAATATAGGGCACAAGTAAAACAGTACCTTCAACAACGTCTTTAGTGTATGTTCCAACCAACTGCACAACATTTTCATGTTTCCCAACGTAAGTTTGCATTTTCAGTTCATGCGCATATTTTCTCAACTCATCCAGTGTAAAACCATGATGAAGCGTTTTGAAAGCGTAGAAACCATCGTTTCCTTGAATGCGTCCCTTGTAAACTTCTCCGTAACTGCCCTTTCCCAATAAGGTGTTATCTAATCGTAATCATTAAAAAATAAAAATACATTTTTGCATAGTTTAAATTTGTGGTTTAAATATTTGAATTAAAGCTCTCACCAACAGTAAATGATCCTTGCAACAACTCAAACTCTTTGTTGTAGGGAAAAGTAATAATTATTTCTTCGTTGGATTTCATTCCAGTTTCATTTATTAAACTCTTTAATTCTGCCTCGGCTGCCTTGTTTTTATCCTACATATTAATATTACAAGAAAAAATAAAATATTTTTTGTCACTTGGATATCTTTGAAACGTTGTTATAATCCACAAACCTTCATTTGCTTGAAGTGATAGCCAAACACCAAAATAGCCACAATTATTGATAATGCCATGGATGAAATGACATAAACCCAAACTGAGCTTGAATTACTAGAACCTGAAAATATATTTTAATTATATTGATAATACAGGGGCGTATCCAGGTCAGACATTTGGGGGGGGGGCTTGAACAAACCTTTGTTATATACGTCAATTTTTCGCGCGCAGCGCGAAACAATTTAGAAAATTTTGCGACAATTTATGACAAAATCAATTGAAATTGCAACAAAAACGCGCGTAGCGCCAAAAAATTTAGCACATTTTGCCACAAATTGCGCGAATTTTGGTCAAACTCAATATAAATTGCAACAATATCGCGCGTAGCGCGAAATTTTTTGAGATTTTTTGCATTTTTACGGCAAACACAACCTCTTTTTTTGGTATTTTGGGAGAAACCTGTTTTTATCTAGTGTAAGTCCAAAAATTTGGGGGGGGGGCTTCAGCCCCCCCTAAATGCGCCACTGCTGTCAGTAGCAAGAGATTTCAACCGCCATTAGTTCATAGTTATTCTGTTCACTCAATACGGTCTTCATTTCTGCTAATCAGATTTTGTTCCGAGGCACTGAAAACGAAGCATATGCAATCGAATATGAAAGACATGGTGTTATGAAAACAGCATTTGCTAATAAAGGTAAGATATTTCGTTTCGCTGTCAAAAATTAAAATATGAAATGTAGATCGAGTTTTTTAAAATATAAAATATTCAGAAATTATTGTGTCTGCCGGTGCAATAATGTCGCCTCATCTACTCATGCACTCCGGTATTGGACCTAAAGATCACCTGGAGACTCTTAATGTAATATACTAATTTGATTTCTACCATAATATAATATGCACCATTTTAATTCTTGCAACAAACCACGGACCCTAAAAGTTGGCGCTCAGCGCTCAACAAAACCCCCCTTGTAACGCTCAGCGCTCAACCTCACCCTAAAAGTTGGCGCTCTAGCGCTCAAGTTAAAGATTGCCGCGCAGCGCTCAATAAAAAATGAGGTTAAAACTTGGCGCTCAGCGCTCAAAAAAAATTCTCAAAAAAGTAAAAAAAATAGTTTTCAGCGCTCAAAAAAAAATTCAGTAGGTAGTACATAGAGAATATAGACCTACTCATATTGTCATTTTATATCGGTTAATAATAAGACCGTGTTATTTGGGAGAATTTTTTTCACTCCTTTGTATTTAACGTTTTTATTGTATTCAGTCCCTTCATGTTTCTGAATTATAGATTCCTACTACATGTGACTTACCCGTGGGGAAGAATCTGCAGGTCTCTTTTTTAAACACATAACACAAATTTAGTTACAGAAAAACAAAGTAGTGTACCTAATTTGTTGACGCAGGATCATATTTTTGGATTGCTACCATTTTTACATGACAAACCAAAACCGCAAACTAGCAGCGATCCATTTACCGAATACCGTTTGAATGGCACTGGAATTTTCTCGTCCACAATTGGAACGGCTATGGCTTATTTAGTGTCCTCCTTTGCTAGAGATCGAGGTGAAGCCAATCGACCGGATAATCAATGGATGTTACTCGAAGCTGACATTTACAAAGGACTTGCCAAAGATTTATCAAGAAATTACAACATTCCTGAATCAACCTTTAAACAATTTTTAGATCCCGTCGAAGCGAATAGTGCTTTTTTCATTCTTAACATTCTCAGTCGACCTAAACAACGTGGAGATATAACTCTGGCTAGCTCCAACCCTAGAGACTATCCCCTAATAAATCCCAATTACCTTTCCGAACCGGAAGACATGAAGATTTTAATAGAAGGCATCTAAAAAAGCTACATATTATTATCATAAATAATTGATGAGGAAATAATAATGGTTCAATAAATTCATAAATCAATTTAACAGGAGCCCAACGAGCTATGAAAGTGGTTCAAAATTCGACAACATTTCAAGCAATAAATGCACGACCTTTTCCATTTTCATTTCCTGGGTGTGAACTTTCAAAACTACACAGTGATGAATATTGGGAATGCTACCACAGACAACTTGGGAGCACACTTTACCATGTTTCTGGAACATGTGCTATGGGGCACAAGGATTCCAAGGAGGCGGTTGTGGATAGTGAATTAAGAGTTTTGGGAACCAAAGGACTTCGTGTGATTATGATGCTTCCGTTATGCCCCGCATAAGTAAATGCTATATTTTATTTATAACATTATTAAAATTAAAATAATATTAACAACTGTATTTATTTTAATCTTCTTTACAGCTACAGGAAACACGAATGCGCCTATAATAATGATCGGTGAGATAGCATTTTTCTGCTGTTTTGTAAATAATGCCAAATTACAATTATAATTTTAGTTATTCTTTTTTTGCTCTTTTCGTAGGTGAAAGAGGGGCGCAATTAGTAAAGACTCATTGGTCTTCTTCTACACATCTTTCTTAATAACATGGATGAAAGTTTGTCGTGCTTATATATTTCTTAATAAAATGTCTACAACGTAAAAGATGTTGTGTAGCACAGGAATCACCTTCTCTCCGATAGGGTTATATTTATATTACATGAACAAATAGCATTTATTAGGTCGATTATGTGCACAAAATATACAGACTATTTACATGGGAAAAGCTGATGTAAAGCATTTATGCTTTACAATATGAGATTTCAATAAAAACTATACATTCAATTAACATTCATTCTGCACACGAATATTAGATTTTACATTTTTCAATGTTGTAATTTGTGCTCAACTTTTATACATGAATTATACATTGATTAAGTAGGATTATCCGTGTTTTTCCGTAAGTTTCCGTATTTTTCCATACGGGATAAGACTTTTTGGTTCCGTAAAATACGTATTTTTCCGTAAATGTCCGTAGTTCCATACCTCCCGGACTTTCAACCCTGCCATAAACATGTTATATACACCATCGCATACGTGTCAATGCTTACCTCTTCCTATAAATCATTTATTAAAAAACCTACAAAACGTAAAACTGTAGTAAAATTTTTGTAGTTCGGGACCCTGTAACACATCGCTGCGGTTAGTTTTATACTTTCGTTATAAAGTATTTTTTATGTAATAAAAAATAAATATTTCATTTAAAAACTTCTATTATTAACATGATAAGGTATGTACAGCATGTTAGACTACCTATTTACTTAATACGTTACCAATATTTTTGCGAATTTCGGACCGCATTCTTCCCCTACCACCACAAGAAGTAATATAATATAAGAAGCAAACTCGTCAGTGTCGACGTTGACCTCGCAAACAATGCTGTCGGCGTTTCTTAGGACGGAGCATAAGTCATGCCCAGCCAAATGCATCACCAGTACCACGGGCCACGTGGGGACGTACTCACTTAAGTTGAAAAAATTTATGCCCCATCCATTAGGCTCTTAGGATTATAAGTTGGTTGGGGGTGCACGACGGCAAGGTTCTTTACAAAGTACAGAGATCTATTTCTGGTTTAAAGCCAAATCTCAATTAATATGAGGTATAAATGAGTCTACAAATGAATGCGTTCCGAAAAATTTTAGTCAATCAAACCCACATCAAAATGTGTTAAATTTGCACATAACGCGAAAATTTATCTGATTTTTTGCACTTTATGAGCATAATAATCTATTCTGGGGGTCCACGCGCATCCAGTGCACATCCCATAGGCCGCGGAACCTATATCGAAGTGGGTGGCAGTGGGCAGTGTAAATATTTTAATGCACATACGCAAGTTTAAAAATAAACTGACCAAAAAACAGTGAGCCGGACACCAAGGCACAGTTCCCAGATTGTAAATATTTGATTGTGTGTGCACAAATTTGAAAAATTTTAACGAAAAAAATACAAGGTACCGGATTTATAAACTGTGCCTAATACAATATGTAATAACTTTAGTGCACACTGCACACCATGTGTATTAAAAATTGTACCCACACATATCTTTGATACTCTGGCGTAGCAATTAAGGGGCACAATTGCCCCCCCCCCCCTGAAATCCGGAAAAAATAGATTATTTTACCAAAATAGTAAATTGTGTAGTCATCATTTATTGAGATGTGCATAAACAAAGAAACAAGGAACCTGATGCTAACAATTAACAAAGTGTGTGAGGTGCATTATGTGTTACGCAACATAATATGTAATCATGAACGAGTAAACCTAGTAATGTTACGCACAACTCATTGGCAGCATCGACGGAAACTATCGCCTTGAGAAGGTTACGCACCACCCAAATTTTTTTATAATACATTTATTGTTTATTTAAGGGATTATAATAATGGTACATGGTCTTCTGATTCTTCTCAACTCGATACTTTCCGTCGATACTGCCAATGAGTGCTACGCACTATGCACATACAACAGATTCTTAGATTATAAATTGCATGAGAATATAAATATATCCGTTTACATTTAATGATATTTTGGTAATGATAATTAATACACTTTTGATAACTAACTTTTCTTTGTCAAAAAATGATCAAAAACAGGCTTAATTGTTTCAAAATTAAAAAATATATTAGTTACTTGAAATTCAGTATTCAAAATTACCAAGATAAGTTTTGGTGATTGTCAGCATGTTTGCTAATACATAAATATAAATACTAGATTTTGACCACCGGTGACTATGTCACAGAGTGACCTCACCCATTAGGGGACACTAACAAAATTGATTCATAATATAAGTATATACAAATTTTGTGAACAACGGACTCGGGTGTTGTCCTGGGCCGATATACATTTTAGATTCGGCGGGCGTGGCGGGCCGTGAGCAAAGGTCTCATGGGTACGGGCATGCAGGTTTGGTTTGCAACTGTACTTTATGTACCTATCGTTGAAACGCAGCCTAAGCGACTCAACCAAAAGGAGAGCCTTGAGACAAACTGAAGGACAGACACATGATATGAAATATGTTCCTATGAAGTAGCTATCGCTACTTGGGAATATGAAAGCAACAAACCATGACGTGAATTATAGGTAGCACAATCATCCATGAATCATACAAGTGTTTTATGAAGTATGAATGAACTTAAGATTATTTGATACTAAATCTAATGTCTGAGTAAGTATCAAAATTAAAGTTAATTTACAATTAATGGTAAGTGTTAAACTGTTGATAATTAAAACAGTGAATTGTTAATAGCTGTGTTGCTTGCATGCACATCATTTCCTAAGCATAATATCTACTTCGCTGATATTTGATTCAAACAATAGGTAGGTATAGGTTAGAAAACGCGACTTGGTTTACAAAATTTACAATTCGTTGTTTGTACACATAATAAAATAAAATGTTGTTTTCATGCTCATTTCTACAATTAATTGCTGTCGGTTTTTGCTTATTTTCTTGTGATTGGTATATGTACCATTGTAAACGGTAGATTCTTATTGTCTTTTGTTATTACGAAAGTTATAGCCTTTGGAATAATAAATTGATGGATATACGTTTATATACTTGCAATAACAAATACTATTATTCTGCCTTTTGTACAGTACATAGTTCTTACAACTAAAAGTACTACTTGCATGTTTAAACAAACGAAGGCTGTATTTAGGCATGCATAGAATACACTGTTTTGGTTGGGATTTAGCCGCCCGAATAGAGTGCAAAAGGTTGGCATTATTTGACCGAAAGGGTTGATTCTTTGAGAAACATTTCGATTTGAAACTGTGCACGAATAGGCAATTTACTGTTTGTTATTAAAACATAGTATGTCTTGTTAATTTAATTATACCTATATTGAATTGTGAGCATTGATTGCTATTTTAATTAATCTTCTCAGTCTCTCGTCTCTCAATCTTAGAGTTAGATATTTTATTGTAGTGTTCAATATTTCAATTACAATGGAATCAAATTCTGCTGAAATGTACGCAGCGGCCTTTAGTCCCATCGAAAATTTGCAGTCAGTGTTTGCATTCTTACTGATGGGATCCTTAACAAATCTAATAGTTTTATTTCATAATGTTGATGAGACTAAAGATCAGTTTAAAGCAAGACTGAAAGACACTCAAGATACTTTCGATTTTATTGTTGGTAAGAGCATTATTGTTTTTCCTCTAGTTATTATTAGATTATGTATTCAAATAAGCAAAAAATAATAGATATTAATCTGTATGATCCACACCCCACAGTAGTCATAATGAGAATAACTGATGATCTAGACAAGATCCAGAGTGTACTCCCGATTTAATTCAGTATTATTTAGAACAGCATTTTTACTTTAAAACTCTTAATATTAAGACTAGGTACTCTTACCTTTACTAAGCAATTTTAACATAAAATATCATGAGAAACTGATTGTGAGTCAAATGCTTTGAGAAACCAATGAACAGTGCCACAACCTTGTTAGGTTTGTTCACAGCATCATAAATATGCTGAATTGTAAATGTTTGGCAATTTCCCCTACCTCCCGAAAAAAAGAGATTATATAACCAATAAAAGATACATAAAAACGCGAAATATTTCTCAATGTATTTTATGATTATTTTTGGCCAAAACTCAAATTTTTCACGCTTCGAGCGAAAATGAGCATATTTATACCTCATGTTTTGAGTTCCCCCCTCGAAACCAAATCCTGGCTACGCCTATGACCCAGAATACACCTCCAGCTTTAAAAATAGTAGAGACTAAGCATAGCATTACTACCATCCACAAAATCCACATTATACCATGTAGGGTGGAAACTCGCCTGAACTCAGTATTTAAAATTTTAGTTAGGGCATTGATCATCCAGCTTAGATAACATACATTAATATATTTTAGAATTGCATTGAATTGTATTGAATTGTATAAACCCTTTCAAGAAGGTCATTAAATTGACAATTTTTGTTATTGAAAAATTAACTTACATCTTAACTATTGTGATATTAACCGTGATTAAATTCAGCAATGTTGGTATACCTAGGTACTATTATTTGGTATGTAAATACCACAAGTAGTAACAGAACAAATACATGAGTGGTTATATACATTTCTTATGTTTGGGACAAGTAACGCGTCCCATTTTTCATGAATTAATTAAAAAACTAATACCTTTATTTGGTTTAATTATATATTTTACAGTTGGCGCTGGTAAGCTTATTCAACTACTTGGAAATCCACAATTGTCGTCAAACTGAAAACTCAACAAATTTCTAAAAATATAGTGCCAATTAATATACAGTGAGTTTTTTGTAACGTGATCTATGGAGTTAGGTAGCAGTTGGGACTTGTGTGAATTTAATAACACATTTTAATAGCGTAACTTTTGACAACATGTACTTTTAAATCATTTTGCATTGGATGTGTTATAAACTCATATCAGTGAGGATGAAATGGTCAAGGTGAGTTTATAACACATCCAATGCAAATGGATTAAAAATGTACTTTTAAATTGTGTTATAAAGTTCACACAAGACTCAACTGCTACCTAACTCCACAGACCACGGCATGATCAATGCATCTGGACTGCTAGTAGGGATGTTTTTTAATACCTTTGAGATTCAATTTTATTTTTATTGAAATTACTATTTGCCGTACCTCTAATGTCCAGATGCATTGGGCATGATCTATGGAATTAGGTCGAAACTCACTGTAATGTTATTTGTCGGAAGTAAAATTTATAACATTGTCATTCGCAGGATCTGCGGGTTCAGTCGTAGCAAATCGTCTTTCCAAAGATTATTCGGTTTTACTCCTGGAGGCTGGTGGTGAGCCTTCACCAATTTCAGAGATTCCGTTTTTGACTCTAACTATGATTAATCGACCCCACGTTGATTGGCAATTTTACACTGTGCCACAAAAACATGCGTGTTTTGCAATGGACAATAGACAAGGCTATCAACCCCGAGGCCTGGGTCTTGGAGGATCTAGCAATACTAACGCAATGATATACATGAAAGGACATCCAGATGATTTTGATGCATGGGCAAATATCACAAGAGACCCTCGATGGTCTCACGAACAAGTGCTACCCGTATTTAAACATTTGGAGGACTATCATGGAAAATGGGAGGACTGTATGTCAATATACGCAGTTCATAAATCATTTAAACTTTGTAGTTTTAAATTCAATGTTATTATAATGGATTCTCTATCGATTGTTTACCTATACAGTATTTTATTCCTTTCCATTATATTTTTAACAATGCAGCTGAGTACCACTCGCAAGGGGGAGAACTGAAAGTGTCCCCAACTAGATACAGTGTAGTTGCAGAGGATTTTGTAAAAGCTGGTGTAGAGATGGGTTACGTAGAAGCCGATCTTAATGCTAGATCTGCCAACGGTAATAAACTCAATTACCGTACGCGCCGAATTATTTCCCCATTGGGAGGCTAAATTGAGTACAAGTTTGCAATTCTTGGTCTGGAAGATATAATTCCCCATGATCGCATTATATCCCCATGTCTTTCATATTTTTACTGTTTTCAAACGATGAAAATTAATTATAGGTTATAATCTGATAGTGATACCTATACTTTTACTTAAAATAAGAAGAATATGAAAGACATGGGGAAATATTGTGGTTAATATTGCAATATTAATACAATTTAGCTTAAATTCTAAACTAGATTGCACTCAAATTTTTAATACCTAGTTAAAATTATTGCTTAATAAATAACTCCCATGCTCATTATAACTTCCCACTGAGGAATGTTCATAAGGTGGTCAAAACGTCTCACCAAAATATATCTCCCCAGAAGAAATAATTCGGCGCGTACCGTACACCTAATCTAATATTAATATCTATATTTTCATTTTTTTAATAACTTTTTTTTGGTTTCATTTGACATTCAATCTTTTCATCATAAAATATTTTAACGGTTTGATAAAAAATTAAATTTTATTTTTTCTACATTGTTTCTGTTTACAATCAGCACGAAAATGTTTGACTGTCTAAAGCACCTCAATCAAGACTGAGCACCCTTTTTGAGCACCCCCTCAGTCTCATAAGAGAAATAGCCCGCTACCCGCAACTAAGTAACCCGAACCGCAAGCTAGGTAACCACCCACAATTGGCGGACGTGACCCGCCACCCACAACGAAGTGGCCCGCTACCCGCCAACGAAGTAGTCCGCCACCCGTCAATCTCATAAACGAAGTAATTGGTGAGCG